>JANZLH020000414.1:241345-253400 GCA_026770325.2 Erythroxylum fimbriatum
GACCCAAAACAAAGTAATGAAATTAAATCCAAAATCAACACAATATCAATTGCCAAACATTAATCCAATCACAAAATCTTCCAATCCAAAAATATAATCAAAACGCAACTCCAAAATAATTAAATAGTAAGATCTAGGAATTACTAAATAATTAAATGGATGGACGATAATTGCAGTTTAAACTCTCCAATAAAAAGGCCAAGCTCCTGCCTTTGCCATTGAACCGAAGGATTAAGATAAATTAGTCGAGAAATTTCATTGGAGGTGCTGTGAAAAATGAGCTCCAATGGCCAGCCATGATCGATTGATTTTTACGCTTGCGTTCTCCTCGTTTGTTTAGCTCCACCTATGCAGAAACAACCAACGTCCAACCTTCTTCAAGACTATGCAGGCAGCCCTCCATGGGAATTAACACCATGCATACAGGTAGATACCAGCTCCAAACACCACACAGAAGACACCTCTAGCTTCCTTCCACTGCTAGCTCCCAACAACGCCCATACACTTACAGCAAACTCTTGCTATTCACGTTTCTTTCTTTTTAGGTTTTAAATCACTCACAAACCACTCACACACTACACTCACGTCACTCTCTTCACACAGCAGCCTTTTTATTTTTTTCTTCACAAACTACTGCACACACTCACACCATCGCACATCACTTACCTCCGTCTAAGCCAAGACTCACCTGCTGCTTTATTTTTCGTTCAAAACAACTCCAAGACCAGACAAAACCAGCCCAGAAACGTTAACAACACCAGCTCCCTTCTCCTTTTATTTTTTTGATATTTTTTCAGCCCTCTCACGTTTCTCACCCCACAAACATAACAGCTCACACCAAAGACAACACAACACAAGATCACCCACGACACAGCACACACCTCACAGCCCCCTCAACTGTTGCTTTATTTTTGTTCCTAGCTACTCACCTAACGTTAGCTTCTTCACTTGGCCAACACCATGCACTCCACAACTCACTCACGGATAGCACACAATCACCCTCGCACAACACACCTCATCAAAACTTACAACACACAACACAACAAAGATGCCTCAACTGCCACGAAGAGATCACAAAACACCTCTAACTACAGCTCATTCACTCCCGTTTTTTTTCCCACAACCGTAGCACACTCACACTTTGATAGCACACATTCACCTTCTCCACTAGCCCTACACACGACACAACAGCCCAATCAAATGCACAACACCAGCTCTTTTTTACATCCACTCATGCTACTTTTCTGTTCTTTTATCTTGCTACTCCTTTACTGCCAAACAATACCACACAGCCCAACGTCACACACCACACAAACAGCCCCACGATACAGCACTCAACAACACCTGCTCTTATTTTTGTATTTCTCCAAGTTACTCACATACGTTGCTTCACTCCCCTCCACTCAAATAACCTACCACTGCATTATTTATTTAATCTTCTTTGGTCCACACCCCACTATCTACAAGCCACTTCCTTTTGTCTCCTTCTTTATCTACTAATTCCTCCCTTCTTTGTCCACGCACTCATATTAGTTCCCTTCTTGTAGTTGGCTCTTTCACTTTGTTCAATAGACCCACACAATGCCTACCTCTCTCACTTGTCTCCCACTTCACATTTCATGATGTGACAAATTAATTGGCTCCCTTTAGAACATGCATACCTCCATTTTGTCTTTTACGTAGATTGCTTTTCTTCAATGTCTTGGTCACTACTTCTTAAATTTTTTAGCTTTATTTTCTTCAAATAATCTACAATAAAAAATTACAAATAATGTAGCATAAATTGTCTAAAAAGTAATTTATCACAGTTAAACAAAAATACGACAATTTTTATCCTTATAAACACAATTTAAATGTAAGGCACATTAATTTAGATAATAATCAAATAAAGCTATAAATACCAATTTTAGTGACAAAAACTCATCCAAAAGATATAAAAATATATATAAACAAATGAGTTTGTCACTGATCATACTCCTATCAAGGTGATAATTTGTTAAAAAGGTTAGTGTTAAACACGCTTTAAGGTTAATAGCTTTTTGGCTAATGTGGAGAGCTTCAAGAAGCAGTCTCTAAAGGCATGGACTTTGAGGCTTTTAGTAATATGGGGAAATAATATATAGGAAAGCTGAGATTGCTAAGGAAGTAACAAATTTTTTTCAAAATCTCTTAGGAATAGAAGGGATGTAGAGATTATAGAGAGGATCTTAAGCAATTTGTCTCTACTAAGATTCCTGAAGATGAAGCCAACAATCTAATTAGACTTGTACGTTGTGAGAACCAAGGGGCATTCATGAGAAATAGGCGCATTGGAGATAACATTCTAATATTGCAGGTGCTCTTAAAAGGGTATACAAAAGGTAATACTCCATAGAACTGTGCTATTAAAGTGGACCTTTAAAAAGCTTTTGCTAGTGTTAGTTGGAGTTTCATGTTGTAGATTATGAAGGTCATACGATTTCCCTATATGTTTATCAAATGGATTTAAGAATGCATTACCATCGCTTCTTTTGAGATACCACTTAATGGAAGTCCGTTAGAACATTCAAAGGCCATAGATGACTTAAGCAAAGGGATCCATTTTCCCCTTAATTGTTTCTAATTTACATGGAAGTTCTCACTCTTTTGCTTAAACACAAAATCTCTAATACCCTAACTTCAAGTATCCCTCCAAGTGTAAGTTGCTTTCTCTAACAAGCTTAAGTTTTGCAGATGATCCTATCCTCCCGTGTAAGGCCAATACTCATTCAATTTCTCTACTGATGAGTACCCTACAAAGTTTTAAGGATTTATCTAGGTTTAGCATTAATTTTTAGAAAAGCTTTTTCATATTGTCAAAAAGTGTAGCATACAATTCACTAGAATGAAAAAACAAATTCCTCATCTATAGTGGTTGGGAAATCCTATCTCTTCGAGAAGAATAAGATACAGGGAATATCTACATTTGATTGAAAAGATACAAAAAATACTGGAGCGTTAGACATATAGAACTTTTTCTTATGGAGGTAAACTTTAACTCTTAAAGTCTATTATTATGTCAATGCAAACTTACTGGTGCTCTCATATATTCTTATCAAAAGGGCTAGTTAATACTATGTAAAAATTGATGAAGCAGTTCCTATGGGGTAAAAGGAAAGGAGAGAAAGGAATAGCAAAAGTGAGTTGTAAGAACATATGTCAACCAAAAGAAGTTGGAGGGTTAGGGTTGGAGACAATTAGTAGGAGCAATAAATATCTAATATTGTAAGAGAATCTGGAAAATTTTAAGTGAAAAAGAATCTTTATGGATCAAATGGGTACATAAGTATATATTAAACAGTGGCAATTTGTGGGCAATTAATAATAAAGATAGTTACTCTTGGTTCTTTAATCAAATACTCAAATTGAGGAAAGAGGTGCAACGATATGTTACATGCAAAATAGGGGTCAATGATAGGATTTCATTATGGTATGACAACTGGAATGGTCAAGGGGCTCTAATACATAACCAAGTTGCAAGGGATTCCTTAGTTAGGTTATCAAAGAAAGTTAAGGTGCAAGAGTTAATTTAAAATGGCAACTGGTGTCTGTCTTTAGATGACTCGAGAATTCTACCAATGCCCCAATATAGATACAATGAAGATGAAGATACTTATTTGTGGAATGGGTTATCTGTCTTAGAAATAACTAAAAGAAAAGCAAAATAATTAATTTATGGGACAGACATAAGAATAGGTGGTGCAAATTGGTTTGGAGCAAGGTTTTTAAGTCGAATGCTAGGTTTTTGCTTTAGTTAGCGATGCTGAATAAACTCAGCACTATGTATAGACTGAAGCTTTTATCCTCCTCTAAAAATTATATATTATGTAATTTGGAGGAAGAGGATAGAGATTATTCATTTTCCAATTACAAATTCTTTAAAGATTTGTGGTAGAGAATTTAATCTCTATGCACAATTAGTTGCGGCCAAAGCAACCTAATTGATATATTTTAAGAGATATTACATATGCCTAGTTCCAAGCAAGATAAGGAAGTCTATATGGTGGTTATTTCAACATGCCTCTAAGCGATATGGAAAGAGAGAAACAATAGAATATTTGTAAATCCAGATGCTTAAGTTCTTATTGAGCTCACAATTATAAGTACAAGAGAACAACTTATTATCAACCAAATGGAAAAGAGTTATAGCATGATTATTCTTGAATTGTTTTGTTTAACCTTATTCTTGTTAAATTAAATAGATATATCAATGCTTTGTGATATTTGTTATGTTTATACTTGATAATATATCGAGAGATTTAATCAAGTCATATACGTTAAGGTGCACAACAAGATTTGGTAACTTAATAGACTTGCAAATATTAAATTAATAAACAATTGAAGAGAGATCTTAATTGTGAGTTAATTATCCTTTGGATTGCTTCAAATCCAAATGAATAGCTAGGAGTAGTTTTGTGAATCGAGCGGTTGCAATTCTATTATTATCTATTTGAATTGGGATCACTTGATTAGATATTGAAAGAGGATAATCAAAACCTTAGGATATCTAAGATCAAGCATAATTGAATCAACAAGATAAAAGGAAGAAAAACAAGGATATAATAAACCCTAAGTTTCCATTATTGATTAACTTTATTCTATTGCTAGTTTCAATTATTCAATTCTTTAGTTTTACTATTTTATTTGAATTTTAGTGAACTTATTTTTATGCAATTAATTCGATCTTTAATTATCTTAGATAAAATGTATTCAAGTTGTTAGGTGATTAATTAATCCTCGTAGAAATGATACCCTTCATACTACGAGTTACAATCTATATACTTGTAATATAAAAGCTTTTATATAAAACAATCAAAGTTGTATCTACGAGAGTGATAAGCAGGGTAACAATTGCTAAAAGAATAAGGAGAATCCTAAGAAATAAATTCACTATAAGCCAAGTAGATATATGGTCATTATTTAGAGGGTAATAATTTATGGATAATTAAAAGTATAAATGATTCCTCCTAGACTATGTTGTAGCTTCTAAGGAGGAGAGACAATATGCACAAGGGACTTAAGTACAAAATTGGAAATAGGGAGAGTACCTTGTAATAGTATAATAATTGGTGTGAACTTGGACCATTATACTTAATCCTTAAGTTGTAGAAATTGAGGCATATGTTCAAGCGATGGTCAAAGCGATAATTCAGAGTTACAAATGACATTACAACCGGAATATAAAATTCTTTCACCAATCAATTATCGCTCATATGAATAGAAATTCTATTCATACTCTGGATGTTGGGAATGGTCACAGGGTGGTGGGCCTCTCAGAAATCCAAGCTCAATTCCTAGCCTACTTCCAGGGTACCATTGGGGCTACCAAGCAACTCCATTCCTCTAAGGAGTTTGTTATGACTCTTTTTCCCTCTCCCCTAGCTAATAACCACTCTCAGGCTCTTCTTGCTGAGGTCACACCTCTTGAAATCTGGGAGACTTTTCACTCTCTCAATCCCAACAAGGCCCCAGGCCCTGATGGGTTCAATGGGTACTTTTTCCAGAAAGCTTGGCCTATTATAGGGGAGGAAGTTACTGAAGCTATTCGCAACTTCTTCATCCAGGGAAAATTACTCAAGGAGATCAACTCCACTTTCATTTCCCTTATCCCTAAAACTGCTCATCCAGCCTCTGTCTTAGATTTTCGGTCTATTTCCTGTTGCAACACGCTTTACAAGGTTATTGATAAAATCTTAGCAAATCGACTCAGTCTCATTCTCCCCTATATCGTTAGCCCTAACCAGAGTGCCTTCCTTAAGAACCTTCGCATAGGGGATAACATTCTTTAGCGCAAGAGATCTTTCGGAATTACCACATTTCTAATAATCATAAGCGCTGTGCTTTCAAAGTCGATCTTCACAAAGCCTATGACTCTATCCATTGGGACTTCCTTCTTAACACTCTTGAAGCAATAGGTCTCCCGGGAAGGTTTGTTGCTTGGATTAAAGAATGTATCTCCTCCCCTTCGTATTCCATTTCGGTAAATGGATCTCCCACCTAATTTTTCAAGGGTAAATCTGGATTAAGATAGGGTGACCCTTTATCGCCCTTCCTTTTCATTCTCTGTATGGAGGTGTTTTCTAGGCATTTGAGAGTCTCCACAGAAAATGCTTCTCAGTTCAAATTCCATTGGCGCTATCAAGGTCTGAAACTCAACCATCTCCTTTTTGCTAATGATCTCTTAATGTTCTGTCATGCAGACTTGTTTTCAGCCCAATTGCTACTTGATTCCTTGTGTACTTTTTCTATGTATTCGGGTATGGACATGAATAACACCAAGAGTCAGTTTTATTTATCCCCGGATGTTAGCCATCTTTGTCATAGGATGAGATTTATCTCTGGTCTCCAACAAGGCACTCTTCCTTTTCGGTATCTAGGGGTTCCTCTCATTACAGGTCGTCTCACTAAGCGGGATTGTGCTTCTCTTCTCGACCATATTGATAATAGAATAAATCATTGGACCCATAAGAGTCTGTCATATGCGGGTAGAATTCAATTGGTCATTTCAGTCCTGTCTTCCTTCCATGTGTATTGGTCCTCACACTTCATTCTTCCCTCTTCCATTCTGAAGAATATAGAAGCTAAACTTAGGAATTTTTATGGGCGGGTAAGGCGGAGTCTAAAACGCCAGCAAAGGTTAAGTGGAGTGATATTTGTCGATCTAAGAGGGAAGGGGGATTAGGAGTTAAGCATTTAACTACTTAGAATCAAGTTTTGTTAGGTAAACGAATTTGGGATTTGTTTACAAACAAGGAAGCATTATGGGTGAAGTGGGTACATACTATCATTCTGAGGAGGCATACTTTTTGGAGTGTTCAGCCCACCTATACTAGTTCTTGGAGTTGGCGTAAGCTTTTATCGGTTAGGGATAAGTTGGTTCATCAATTCAGGTTTCGGATTGGGAATGGTATCTCTACTCTTTTTTGGCAAGATCTTTGGCACCCAAGTGGTATATTGAGGTCCTTGTCTACCTCGCGAGCGATCAACGGCTCGGAGCTCCCACTCTCAGCTCGAGTGAAGGAAGTAATACTTAATGACAATTGGAGATTGCATGAGGTGTCTTTGGATATTATCAGGTTCCTTGAACCACCAGGGTATACCCCCCAGTCTTCCCTTCCAGACCGTTTGGAATGGTTAGCGAGCTCTACTAACCGCTATACCAATCTTTCAGCTTACAACATTTTGAGGCCTCCATTATCGGAAGTTCCATGGTACAAGCTGGTTTGGTCTAAATATAGTAAACCTCGCTGCTCCTTCACATTATGGTTAGCTTTCTTACAAAAGTTGCAAACCAGGGACAAATTGCCATACCTCTACACTCCCAAATCCCAATCACTGTTCTCTTTGCCTTGCAGCTAATGAATCCATAGGCCATCTATTCTTTGCCTGCCCCTTTTCTAAACGAATTTGGGACCAATGCCTTACCTTCTTCCAATTGCCAATCCTTGATCTTTCTAACCTTTTAACCATTTCCTCCTGGTATAGAAGTTTTTCTAGTACCAGATTTCCGACCTTACCTTATCTTCCCCCTATTCTGTCTACTACTGTTTACCTCATCTGGCAAGAACGTAATGCTAGAACCTTCAGGAATGAAGCCCAGGAGGCAGAGCGGGTGTATCTCGGGATAATCTCCCACATTAGGGAGCTTCTCAGCCTTTTTCTGTGAGAGGAGGTAATTTTTTTCTTTTATTAGCAGGCTTTTTGTTGGTGTCTCATTTTGAGCAGGTTGGATCCCTATGTGTCTGTGCATATTTCGACGGCTCCTAGCTGTATTTATTCATACGTACTGCTGAAGGACGCGGAAGATTTGGATACAGTCATTCCATAAGTTCCTTGGGTGCATTAGTGGGCAGATGGCCTCGAAGTTCCTCTTTCTTCATATTTGATGGTGTTTCTGCTTGTGTTTTGGTTCTATTACTGAGTTGTATGATTAGTTATTCTCACAGGGTGATTCTTGTTTCCTGATGGTTATGTTGGTCTGCTGTTAAAGAGCGTGCTTTTGTGTCCTCTGTGATACTTGTATAGAACCCTTTTTGTTCATCTTTCTTTCATTTATTAATTTATCTGATTTACCAAAAAAAAAAACTTAGATTGCCTACCTAATTTGTCATTCTTAATTATTTCCCAAAAAGTGGGATGGTCTACTTGTTTTTAATGTCTCTTGAACCAAAGTTTCGAATCTTAGAATATCTTATGTGAAAGAGTAAGGTTCTTTGTGGCTTAAAAACTTTTACTACCTCTTAAGTCAAATTTGTTGTTAACTTTAAATCATTAATTCATAATTAACTACTTTTTTAGATAGTCAAAAAATAATTCCTACAAGTTTCCTACCAAAAGATCGTCTTTTTTAGAGATGGTATTTTTGTTTGTTCCGAATTTGATCTAAGTTGTCTTTCTTAACCCAAAATTTAAATATTTTTTTATTAAAATGAAATCATTTTGTTAATGATTTGTTTGTATTATTTATTTTATTTGTTTACTTATTTTAAATTTATTTGTATTTGTTGTACTAAATTTTTATTTGTATGTATTTATTTTTTATATTTATTATTATCTTTTATGTCTATTTTTATTTTTATCATTACTTTATTATTTTAATAAGTATTTATTATTAATTTTATTATACTTTTTTTTTGTTTAGGCTTGTGAGAAACAATCTTTCTAGCAATTAAGTGTAAATACGTTTTTTCGTCTTGCCCTTTTCTCTCTAAGGGTGCAAGTTTTCGTCATGCCCTTGTGCATGTTTTTGTTCTGGTAACAATATCTCTCTGTTTTCCCTCTGTTTTCTCTGTTTCGTTTATGTTAGGTATGGAGCCTGCTTTTCAACGCTTATCCATTCGGGATAAAGAAGATGCTGAACTGGTGATTAAGGCTTCTGAGATAGAAGGGAGCCGTCTAGATTACAACTTGTGTTTGCTGGGTAGATTTCTGGGCGAAAGGAATATTAACTTCGAAGCTATGGAAAGGACCCTTCTCAATCTGTAGCGCCCTATTAAAGGTTGCTCGATCAAACCGTTTGGAGGGGAGGGACTTTATCTGTTCCAATTTTTTCACATTGTCGACCTTCGGAAAATGATGGCAGGAGGGCCATCGAGTTTTAATAACTGTGTTCTCTTGGTTCATCAGCTGAACGAGGGAGAGAACCTAGAGGATGTGGAGTTTCGGTATGCTGATTTCTGGGTTAGAATACACGATCTCCCCCCGGGTTTTGCCTCAGAATCCTTGGCGATTGCTTTGGGCAATATCATGGGCGTTTTTTTTCTGGAATACGATATGGGTAACAAGCGGCTTTGTTGATTATATGAGTATTAGAGTCCGTTTAAACATCACTGAACCACTTATGAGAACCAAGAAAATCCGCAAGGAGGGGAGTGATTTCTTTGAGGTTGCTTTTAGTTATAAAAGGATACCCCTCATTTGTTATCTGTGTGGGATCATTGGTTATAGTGAATCTTGTTGTGTAAAACTTACTGAGTTGCCGGAGGAGGAGATTAAACGGGAGTGGCCGGAGGAAATCAGATCGAGTTTCGAATTCAAAATAAAATCCAACCAAATCAATAGAGAAGAGATCCCAATTATCCCGTTTCTTTTGAAGGCAGGTCCAACAATCAAGGGATTCCTTATGTGGGGGCAGACAGATCCAAATGGAATCGAGTCGTTAACACGTATGGATCTTTTTCCAGACAATTTAATTTTGCTCGAAATGTTGACTGTGCTAAGACTGCACCTGTCGTCTCTGTTATGGAAACTTCTGGGACCGCTGCGACGCTAGAGGCTGTTCTCAAGGGCAAGGAAAATACTGATATGATTATTGATGAATTTAAGAAACGACCTGGGAAACTCCATGTCTTGGTCCCAACTTTGGAGAGATGAACAGCAGTAGACCTTCATCTTCCTCAACTTCAACCTCTTGCTCTACTGATTCACTAACGACCGGTCTTGATTGCGAGACCCGCCGACACTCATGAATTGCATCGCCTGGAACTGTCGGGGTTTGGGCAACCCGCGTGCAGTCAATGCTCTAAAAGATGTTGTTAGAACCAATAAGCCTCATTTCCTTTTTCTTAGTGAAACTCTAGTTACGTCTAGTAGAATGGAGAACCTTCGTACTTTATTGCATTTTGATTGTTGTTTTAATGTTGATAGGTGTGGCCGCAGTGGAGGTCTCGCTATGTTTTGGAATAATTCTTCTAATGCTTCTGTTTTAGGCTATTCGAATAACCATATTGATATGGAGATTACTCTTTCTAATAATGTTAAGTGGCGCTTCACCGGTTTCTATGGTTTCCCGGATTCTCATCGTAAACGTCATAGCTGGGAATTGCTCAAAGCTCTCTCCCGACGTTACAGATTACTGTGGGTTTGCATGGGAGATTTCAATAACCTCCTCTCCGTTAATGATAAGTTTGGTGGAAGGGACTACTATATTTCCCTTATGGATGGGTTTCGTGCATGTATTGAGGAATGTCGTCTTATTGATGTTCCTCTTGTGGGGTTCGAATACACTTGGGAACGAGGAAGAGGATCAGATTCGTTGGTCATGGAGCGGCTAGATAGGGCATTTGTTACGTCAGATTGGATTGATCTTTTTTCTTTCCACAAACTTTATAATTTGATTTGCCCTTCTTCGGATCACAGCCCTATTAAATTGTTTGCCAGCTCTGCTTTACCGGTTAAAAAAATCAGGCGCTTCAAGTTTGAGAATAAATGGTTGCTTGAGATTGGATTTGTGAAGGTTGTGGCTGATGCTTGGTCACGAGGTCGACACATAGAACTTTTAGATAGAATCTCCGCATGCAGTGCGGCTCTTACTGACTGGCAGAAATCACAGGATCACAATTTCACCCATAGAATTGATCACCTTAAAAGGCGTATAGATGTTATTCGGAATTCTAGGGCGGATGATGGGGTGCTTTTGCAAGCTAAAACTGGGCTCTCAAATCTTCTTGCGCAGGAGGCTATCTATTGGAAGCAAAGATCTAAAATTTTTTGGCTTAATTTTGGGGAAGCTAATTCCAGATTTTTTCATGCTCAGGCATCCAAAAGAAAGCGGATTAATCATATAGAGTTTTTGGAGGATATACAGGGCAATGCTGTCTCGAATAGTGATCTTATGTGTTCTATTGTTATGAATTGCTTTAATGATCTCTTTGCAGCTCCATTAGAAGCTCCGAATACTGAAGAATTTGATTGTATCCACCAGGTGGTGACAGACAGTGACAACTTGTCCCTTCTCTCACCTTTTAAAATGGAGGAGTTCAAGACTGCAATTTTTGAAATGCACCCTGATAAAGAGCCTGGTCCCGATGGTATGAATCCAGCTTTTTTTCAAAAATGTTGGGATATTGTAGGAGTTGATATTTTTGCTCAGTGTCGTTCTTGGCTTGAAAATTATGAATTCCCTGCCTCTCTTAATAACACTACTATTGTCTTAATTCAAAAAAAGACAAGCCTAGTAGTATGAAAGATTTACGACCTATTGCCCTCTGTAACGTGATCTATAAAATTATAGCCAAGGTTCTTGCTAATAGACTCAAAGCTATTCTTCCTAGAATTATATCTCCTATGCAGTCAGCGTTTGTTCCTGGAAGATTAATCTCCGATAACATTATGGTTGCTTTTGAGATTATTCACTAAATGAAGAATAAAGGGCGTGGTTCACAGGGTGATGTAGCTTTCAAGATTGATATTAGCAAAGCATATGACCGAGTTGATTGGAGGTATCTTGAATTTATCCTATTAAAGCTTGGTTTAGATGTTAAATGGGTCCGATGGATTATGTTGTGTGTTACCACAGTTAATTACTCAGTGGTTTTGAATGATCGAACTGTCAGCCCTATTGCTCCCAATCGGGGGCTTAGACAAGGTGATCCACTAAGCCCTTATATATTCATTTTATGTGCCGAAGGGTTATCCTCCCTTTTACAGAAAGCTGAGTTAAGAGGCAATATTCATGGCATTAGCATTTGTCAGGGTGCTCCTACAGTTTCTCACCTGTTTTTCGCCGACGATAGCTTCTTCTTTTTTAAAGCCTCTT
>JANZLH020000414.1:257527-269373 GCA_026770325.2 Erythroxylum fimbriatum
GAAATCATCGAAATACTGAAGTAAGTTCAGTGGAATAACACCAGTTCATATCCTTTAAGAGCACACTCACTATACCCGTCCCATGTTTTTCACTCAATCTTTCTTACTTCATTTCAGATAGCTTCTATTTTTGGTGGAGATGTAGAGCAATGTCTTACGAATCCAATGATTCAAGAATCAGGTCATTTGGGGGTCTAGAGAGAAAGTTATGGCCAAAAGAATCAAACATATTTTTTGTCCTTACTCATATTGTACATATCTTAGCGCGAGTGCCATGACTTTTGCCACAGATGTCGGATTGATTTTATGTTTATACGGTTTGAAATAGGACTTCGAGATATACAACTTTTATGAAGACCTCGATGACAAATTCGATCTTCTAAAGGATCAAAAATGGAACAAAAAATAAAAGATGAACAGTAACTTCGTCTTAGAACTTCGTCTTAGAACTTCATCTTAAAACTTCATCTTAGAACTTCATCTTAAAACTTCTTCTTAGAACTTCGTCTTAAAACTTCGTTTAAAAACTTCTTCTTAGAACTTCGTCTTAGTTTTGCTCTCCAGAGCGTCTCTACTCATAAAGATCTTAACTTTTGACTCAAATGTCCAAAAATTTCATAATATATACCGTTGAAAAGATAAAAGAAAGATCTACAACTCTCAAGAAGGCAACTTTTTCAAAATCTATCTAGATTACTCCATATTTTCTCCTGAAATCAGAACACAAATTTTACAATCAGCTCCCAACGTCCTGCACCCAGTTCTCAACTTCATGACAACTTTTGAGATTCTTAGAGACAGAATTAGAATTCGATTTCTTCATAAGAAATGTAACCATATATCTCTATTTTAATCAAAATCAAGAATCATCTAGTTTGGACAACTAGAGAAAACGTTTCAGCTAAAAGACTGAAGCATACTCAGTGAACATTTTCCAGATTTTCAAACTTTCAATATTTTACATCTAACTCATCTTCTACCTAAATTATCCCTTCCATTACAACCCCAAAATCACTTTTACAACACCTAATCAGTAATAATCTTTTAAAACACTAAATTAACACTATAACCAAAATTTTCATCCCCAAAAATACAGTATTTATGAACAAACACGTAAATGCCATTTTCCATGCAAATGAAAGTAACTTATCAAATTTATTTCATAAATCCCCAACTCTAAAGGATTTATTCACTACTTACTGAAAACTCCAAAATCTTCAAGCTCGAAACTCCACAAGATTTACGTACTTCACTGAGTACAATGACTAGCTTCTGGTTTTTTTTTCTTAGGGTAGAAGACACAATGGCAAAGTGGGCTTGGTGTAGGAAAGGAAAAACATAGAAATCTTTTAGAAGGTGTTTAATGGAAAACTCTGTGTATAGGAAGAAAATTTGAAGAAGATGATAATGAAGAAGGAACTTAGACATGACTTAACCTATCAACTCTCAAAGAACACTAACCTACTTCTAGCAAAAGTACAAAAGCCTAAGTGACACTTGTCACTTTCCTATAGTCTAAGCTCTAACCAAGTTCCTTATGAACTAAACTCATTAACTCCCATCTTTACAAACCAGTTATCTCCAAATATTTTTTGATTTCTTGTTCCCTATTATATATATATTCTTTCTCAATACTCCATAAATTTCAAAGGTAGCTCCTAAATTCACCAACATATACAAATACGATATTTCCACTAATCACTAATATTTCCAATGTAAAAACATTCATAACTCTTAAAAATTCACAAATCAATCCAGTTATACCCAGAATTATTCATGAATGCATGTACAATTATTTTCATGTGCAAATAAATTCACTATTTATGTATAAGTGTATGGTATATTATGCATGAACATGGAAGTGCATTTCTAACTCTCATTAATCACTCACATTTACCATTCTAATCCTCCCACAAGTAATGGGATGTTACAGTGATAGTCAAAGTGCTATTAACTTGAGCAACAAGACTATGTGTCATTCTCATACAAAGCATATAGAAGTCAAATATCATTAGTTGAAAAAGATTTATAAGGATTTGAATAGAGCTAATATGTTAACTAAAATGGTCCCTATAAATAAGAATGAGCTTTATAGGAAGCTTGTTAGGATGTATCTCAAGTAGATGATAGTAGATGATGGAGAATAATGTGTCCTCTTTATATTTGGGCTGGAGGAGGAGATTGTTGAATGTCTAACCTTATTTTTGAGACTTTCAGTGATCATAGACACCTTTATAGTTTGTGGGAATGACAAATAAGTGAAAAGAAGATAGATGAAGCTCTTTTGAGGAGATACACAGTCATGTAGCACTTACACGGCTGTGTGGATTTATCATGCAAGTCTCTGGAAACAAGTGAAGAGTGAAGACATACACAATCGTATACAAGCCCATGCAAAGATACAAGGTCATGTAACTCTTTGTAACTATGTACAACTGCGAGTGAGGCAGTACTGAAGATACACGCTCACTTTCATGGCCGTGTAAGTGACCGTGTATAATGCATTAAAAACTATATCGTAATATAAAAGAGAAAAACACATAGGTTTTTGTAGAGAGTACAACTATAATGTCCAAAAGTGAGGAAAAACAAAGAGAGGACAAATAATATTATAATCTAATTCTTTTTTATTGTTTTTGGGATTGATTTTGTGTTATATTCTATTTCTTTTTTGAATATTTTTGTGATTGGTTTTAGTGTTTCTTAATTGTAATATCAACTTTGGTTTCAATCTTGTAACTTTGTGAGACAACTTGTCGTAGAGTAAGAGATCAACTATTTGTTGTAAATTCTTATTGAGTTTGGTTGATTTATTTGTCCGCTTGCCTTGTAAGTTTTTCCTTTATACTAGAGAGCTTTCTACGTAAATCTTAGTGTTTGTTTCATCGTTAAGTTTATGTTCTCATATTATTTTGCTAGTACAAGTTGAAGAGTTCTTAGCTAATCTTTTAAAGAGTTGCGTTATTGTCTCCTACTAATGTTATCCCCTTTTGTACGATAAAATAAATAAATAATTTTTAAAATTTCCCCTCTCCTAATAGAGGTGAATTATTCATGGGATAGGTAGAAACAAAACCACTCCTTACCATAACCAAAAAAATCAGTTAATTTTTTTCAAAAAATTTAAAAAATAACTAATAACTAATAACATACCTCAATACAATTCAATTATAGGGCCTTTTAGAAATAAAACATCAAATATTACTTTAGTTTGGGGGTATATCATTAAATCAATGTCTTAATTAGAATAAATAATAGAACTGTATTTAAAGAATACAGTCAAGGAAGCAAAGGCCGTTTAGGCCGAGGCCTTATACAATATTTTGAAGATATATAGGAGGGTCCTAAAACCGTTCTTAGAAGATATTGACGAGTTATCATAAATTCATACTTGAGTTTCAAATAAATAGCGTAAAGAGATGTAAAACTTCCGTGTACGTGTCGATACGCAGACGCATTTATGTCCGAGAAAAAACAATTCAGTCTTTAATCGTTGAAAATGAAAGCGGAAGAATATAGAAATATAAGTAAAAACACGCCCTAAGTTGCGCTCCTGCAAACCCAAAAGAAAAGGCGTTTTAAATGCCGTTTGGTCCGTTATTCTGTTTGGTCTCGTTCGTTTCGGGGAAACAAAAACACCCTCTGTTCTCTCCTGCACATCGAAGCTTTTCAACATCTGAAACTTCAATTTACGACCACAACTTTCTTCTTTTATGGTAAGTTTCCCTTTTTTTTCTTTATAATTTGAAAATAAAACTGAAAAGGTGAGTCTAATCCAATGTTTGTCACAATGTGAAATGCGATTTTGGTCCAAAAAATAGTTTTCAGGATTCTGAAAGATAGAAGAAGAAGAATAAGGAATGGCATACAAGGTGGATCATGAGTATGATTATCTATTCAAGATCGTATTGATCGGTGACTCTGGTGTGGGCAAATCCAACATTCTTTCCAGGTTTACGCGTAACGAGTTTTGCCTCGAGTCCAAATCTACCATTGGCGTTGAGTTTGCTACAAGGACTCTCCAGGTTGGTTCCATCCTTCCTATGCAGCATGATTATTCGGGAAATTGAACTATGGGCATGAATTATTGAATTGAATCACACCCATTAATGAGAAGATCATGGAAAAGGAAATTATACCAAAACGACATGGATTAAGAATCCTCATCTGTGTACAGAAGCCGACTTGTCGAACCACGTAAAACACCTGTATTCTCTGCTTTTGTTTTTCTTTCTTTTTTTTTTCCTAACAATGTTGGTATTAACCATTAGCAGATTCTTTTATATGAATTTTTTTAAAAAATTAAATAATAGATTAGATTATCAATAGCCAATCTATTGCAAAATTACAAGGGTACTTCAATCATCAAGTTACAAAGGTTCTCCTATCTAAGCGTTAACTATACAGAATCTACAATAGTGGACTTGCTTAGATTTACAAGAGGAGTGTTAATTACTATCTGTGGAGGTGCCAACTGGTTTGCATAGACGGGGAAATTTGATCTTCAACCCCTTTGGCTAGTAGAATCGAACGGATGCAGTTTAGGATCTTGTTAGCTAACTGATACTTGTCTATAGCAACGTTTTGATAAGTTCGATAATTCTTCTGTTTCCAAATCATATAACTGATTCTTTTATATGATTTTGGCTATCACTATTGATATCATCTGAAGCCTGAGAGACAAGACTCAAATGCTTATAGCCTTTAAGATTTTATGGCAATTAGTTATGAAGAACAATGACTAATCTTGATTGTAATCTCTGACCTGAAGTGGTTTGTAAATGGCATCCATCTCTTATTTAATTTACTTCTTGTTGGTTAAGCTATACAAATTTGATGCAGGTAGAAGGGAAAACAGTTAAAGCACAGATATGGGACACAGCAGGTCAAGAAAGGTACAGAGCAATTACCAGCGCCTACTACAGAGGTGCAGTTGGTGCACTTTTGGTTTATGATATAACAAAGAGGCAGACATTTGACAATGTGCAGAGGTGGCTCCGAGAACTTAGGGACCATGCAGATTCCAACATCGTCATCATGATGGCTGGTAACAAGTCTGATCTGAACCATCTTAGAGCAGTCTCTGCTGAAGATGCGCAAGCATTGGCTGAAAAAGAGCACCTTTCGTTCCTCGAGACTTCAGCACTCGAGGCATACAATGTAGAGAAGGCATTTCAGACAATTTTACTGGATATCTATCAAATTATCAGTAAGAAGGCTCTGGCTGCACAGGAGGCAGGTAACTCAACTGGACTTCCTCAGGGCACTACAATAAATGTTGCAAACATGTCTGAAAATACGAACAGGAGAGTCTGCTGTTCTAATTAAGAACATTTTTTCATGATAGCTGGATAATTAAGCTATCAAGCCAGGTAAAATGCTTGTTCATCGGTGACAGACAGTCTTTTAGACCTTTGGCTTATACTCTCTTCAGGCCAGAGGGTAAGGAGGTTTTTGATATCAGAAATAGAAAAAAGGGGCAATACACAGTGAACACGATGGATCTCAAAATTGGTTGACAATTGACGTCTCCTAGTTTAGGCGGGATATACTGAAAGTAACTTTACAAGTTTAGTATTCAATTTTGTCTTTTAAAACTTATGATTTTGAATTCTTTGAATTCCTGCAAAAAGTCTTTAATTGATTCTTTAATTTCTGGAATACTATCAAGTAAGGAATTTCACTTGGTCTGAATAACTATGCGGAAGCACTGAGAAAAATATACAATTTTTATCTGGTTTCTAACTTCAGTGGATTAGATGCCTTCGAACGGTTATCAGGGTAATTGAAGACAACATCTAACATCTCCTATGATACATCATAAATAGTCATATTTTATAAAGGGTTATCAATTCACCAGTCTAGATATAAATCACTTTTTTGTGTTTGAAGGTCAGTGCATGGTAACAAGGGCAACTCAGATTTGGAATGTTTTAGTTAGAGATCCTAAATTGTTCAGATCAATGATGGTAAGCCTCCTTTTCTATGATTAAATTACGTTAAATGGCAACCTAGTATCAGATTCTGCTTCGAAAAATAGTATTGGATCAAGTTCACACCATCTCTAGTTCACTGAGACTGTGAGTTCTGATAGATCCTATTTGATCCAATTTATCGACATCATTTTCGTCTTCAAGCTTCGTGTCAAAAGTTACATAGTAGCAGAGGAGACACCATTACTCAGAAGCTACTCTCTGAGCATAAAAATTTCAAGAACGACAAGCTCTTGGTCCAGAGTTCATAGGAGAGATTCTTGTAGGATGCAAATACGAAAGCAACTCAAGAATACATCTAAAAAATGTTTTAAAGGTGAAACGTAAACAGAGAGCATCCATGTTATCCGAATCAAAGATTTTTCAAATTGACAGGAACTTGAATATGTTCCTGTTACCGCTTTGTGCCTAGTCTAGACAGCATATTGTTCTTACAATAATAGACCACAAACATCCACATCAAAGAATCCTAAATCTTAGCTATCGTAATAAGTTCGGAGTTTGTTCATCTCTTTCCTAGCCTAGGTGAACCTAGTCAAACACGAAATCTCCATGCACGCATCATGTATGCAATCTCTACTTCGCAATCCGAATAGATGCGATGCGATCATATGTTGGAAATTCTTTTTTGCAAAAAGGTGGAATAAACTTTCTTCATTGATACCGTGGCTCAAAATTGGAAAAAAGTTTTAATGGTTCTGCATGACCACATCTCATTTTTTTCTTCCTCAATCATACCTTTCAATATGAAGCAACAAAAGGAGCTTTGTCTGTAATGATCAATTTAAAGCATCAAATGCAAGTGAAACTAATTAGCTTTATGCATTTGTAGATAAGGAAGAACTCCACCAAGCTACAGAGACTCAAGCTTGGTGGGTTTGCTACAGTCTGGTTAACGTTGTATACGATTGCAGATACCGTTACTTCTTATGATAAGAAGAAACGATTCCACTGTTAATATTATTACTTTGTAGAGACCAATGAAAACCGAGGATTAATCGGACTAACTATAACATATCGGCAAGTCAAACAGATACTCCCCATTCGCCACTTGCACGTATTATGTTAGAATGAATAGGTGGATTAAGTAAGGCCGTAGTTCAATTAAGATCAAAATTAAAAGAAATAAGAAATATTATTTTGAGTGAATAGAAGAGTTAGAATACAAATACTCTAAATATAAATTTTAATTTATAACGAAGAACTTATAAAATTATAATCTTTATAAGATTTATTCTTAGATAATTTAATTTATTTTTTGATACATGAAAATAAGAAGATAGTAGATATTTGTAGGTGAATCAAACTAATTATAATAACATATTTTAATTTATTGTAATTTTCACAAATTCTAATATTTACTTTTGTACTATAAATTATTTATTTTTATTAGATAGTTTATGACTAATATTTAGAATCTTCTAATGTGAATAATATCTAAATATTGTGAATAATATTTTGATTCTTTTAACAATTCTCACTTGAAAATTTGACCAAGAACCATTCAATTTTAATACTACCGTATTATTATCATATTATTTATATTTCCATCAGGTCGCATAAGATTAATTGACATCAAACAAACTTGTATTTATTAACGATTTTTATTATAAAATATGTTATATTGTCTTCGCCATGAACTTTTTGCGTATCCACAGTTACATTCTCACAAATAAAGTAAAATTGAACTTATATACATTTGATTTTTTGAATGAAATGTTGGATTTCTTGCTAGATGCAGAGCACTCTAACTGTCTTGAAATAATAAAACCTTTTATTGTTTATGCTCGAATAGTTTTAACATCAATTTCAACCATGCCACTTCTTTTTTTATATATATATATATATTCTATTTTTATTATTGATGTAGTTACAATTGACTATAGTTTTGAAACTCAACTTACAACCTCGCCAACAAGCTGAACACATAACTTATAGTAAATTTGCTTATATTAAGATCATTTGTATAATCAGAATCAACATATTCTTTAATAAGAAAATATGAAATTTTATATTGTAATGCAACATTAGATGTCCTTGTCATATATATTATGATCCTCGTTAGAATATTCCAATACTTTTTACTAGGATTTTTCATATAACAACTAATTTCTCTCACTGTATGTTAATATCTAGTCTTGTACAAATTATAGCGAATACTAAACTCTCCGCTACAAATGCATACAATACTCAATACTTCTCGATAAGTGGTGATTAGTCCCATGGAGCAAAAGAAATGAATTAGGAAAAGTTTGGGGCTATTTGTAGTTTTAACCAACTTACGAAGAAGTTGAAAATCAACACTGTCATTGGACACGCCAACATTGATGGCTACATAGTTATAGAGAGTTATATGGTTATTGAACACACTGTGTCCCATTTCTATATGCACATTTTGAGCCTATGTTCTTTCCAAATTCAAGGGTTTCGTAATTTTTTTTCAAATTGGCCACATATGCTTGTGTTGGTGATCGTGTACCATCCAAAATCTTAATTTTTAAACTATAAAAGGCAAAATTAAAAGGAAAAGAAAAAGAAAAGGCTCAAAAACACAAATTAATAGCCTAGAACGACATAAATAATGCAGAACAAGCAAGAAAACACAGAGTGGATTTTCTTCGATCTAAAGTGGATTTCGTAATGATTAAAAGGGATTTTATCATGTTTCTTTTGATTTTCTAGTTTTCCTTTAGTTTTTTTATATCATGATTTCTATGATTAGAAACTAAACCTTTATTGGTACTTAAATTTGATGAACTATGTGATAGACTTTGTAGTGATTTTATTTTAATTTAATTCATTCTTTAATTTTATTGCGATTCAATTATGTGTTTTTGAATGATTTCTATGATTAGAAACTAAACTTTTATTGGTACTTGAATTTCATGAACCATGTGATAGACTTTGTAGTGATTTTATTTTAATTTAATTCATTCTTTAGTTTTATTGCGATTGAATTATGTGTTTTAATTGTTCTTGAATTAATATTGCTAGTATGTTGATTCATATGTAATTTTATGTAATTAAAATGGAGAAACCCCTTTGATGGATAGATCTAACATAATTAAAAGGAGTTCCAAGCAAACCTAGAGATAAGTAGACATAAATGTTTTGGATTATGGTCAAACCTAATAGGTAATTTAATAAATTGACCAATGCAATTCTAGGGGTTTCAAGTTAAATGTTAATATCCTTTTGAAGATATTAGTATAGTTAAGATATTTCTATAGTCCAATGAACTATAAATTAAATATATTAGTGAAATCCTGATTTCATGAAAGTCCCTGGAGATTCAAATTTTAGGTATCACTATCTTCATTAATTGTTTCTTAGTTTAATCTTTTTTATAGTTAGTCAATTGTGTTAATTTATTATAGTTTTATATTTTAATGTTGAATTTGATTAATCATAAGCACCATAATTTGATATACTAGACAATAAAAAGACGGTAGATACTATTAATTTTAGTTCTTGTTGACCTATGCTTATAGGCTTAGCTATAACTACACAATGCGCTTGTAGTTATAGCTAAATAATCACACCATCTTCATCCTCTCATCTTCATTTCTAGGAATTATACTAGAGGATAACTTGAAATTAAAACTTAAAGGTGTAGATATTGGCTTACTTTTTTTGCATATTAAAAAGGTTTTGCATTGTTTTTATGAGAAATCAAACTTTTTTTTGTTATTTTTGTATCAATGAATTTGCATCCCTTAAATATTTTTTTTGTTAATCTCAAGTTCTTCATCTCAAATTTCCTATCTAATTTTGAGTTTAATTCTCTAATACAATCTTTATTAAAACCTACAATTAATATATTGTCTACAAATAATAACAAATAATAAAATCATTTTATTAAACCTTTTAAAGTATGCACAAGCATTAATCATGTTGTATACAAGGCACATTAAGAAAGAAATAAATCTCTTATACCAACATTTTGACACCTCTTTGAGACCATATATAATTTTTTAGAACCTATAAACTAAGTTCTCTTTTCTTTTCTTTTTCAAAACCTTTTGGTTTTAACATACAATGTCTTCTTATTTACAAAATAAATCAAATTCATTGATAATATATTCTCCTCCATTGTTCATCTTTAAGTACTTGATCTTTCTATTAAACTTAAGTTCAATGCACACCTTTAAAACTTTAAAGATTGAGAACATATATATACTTTTCTCTTGATAGGATATACTCAACATCTCCTAAAATATGCTCATAAACAAAATGGAATATGGAATTTATATACTTCTTGTATTCATGAGAGAGAGCTAAAGCAATGGCTAATTTATTACTAAAATAAAATTCAATAAGCTCCATTTTATTCAAAATGAAGTTTTTCATCAAGTTCCTTATTTAAATTGCTTAATTCGTGCAAGAACTAATGACTACATATTTTACTTTACAAATTGACAAAGTAACAATTAATGACTTCTTTGAGCACCAAGTAAAAGTTTTATTATCTAAGTAAACTATAAGATTGATGGTACTCCTTTGATAATCAATCTCTCTAGCTCAATTGCATCTCTAAATCCTCTAAGTCTAAAATTATTAAAAACAGAATAATATAACACATAATTAAGACTACTTTTAATGTATCACAAAATTGGTTTTGCATCTTTCAAATGGGTTAATATCGAAGCCTCTATATAGCAACTGACTAATCCAACTCCAAATAATATATCATATTTTATACAAATTAAATATCTAAAACTTTCAACTAAGCTTTGGCACAATGTTGAAACCACTATTGGGCCTTTATCATATTTAGATCATTTTGTGTCACATTTTATTGAGGTGTCTAGAGGTGGCAATAGGGCTCATGCCTAGCCCAGTCTGGTCCAAGGTCAATTGGCTAAGCCCGAGCTGACCGGGCCTTAGGCTCCATTTTTTAAAAACTTCGACCTCGATATGTATTATCAAAACGGCATCGTTTTGACATTTAAATGAAAAATAATTTGGGCCCAACCAAAGTCAGGTTCAAGCTCGGGCCTGCTATATGGGGCAAGCCTAGGCCCAACCCATTGCAATCTCTAAGAGTGTTGACCAAGTCATAACCACTCTCATATGAAATTTTTTTCCAAGTTATTTTACATATTTTTTGAAAAAATGAAAATAGTTTCCTCCATTTGATTCACTTCTATCTAAAATAAGGATATGGACCCTAAATTTGTCATCTCAAATTCATAGCTCGTTCCTAAATTTTGGAAACATATTTAAATTATTGCCTGTAAAAAATTAGATCATCCAGGTAAAAACTAACAATCAAAATTCTATTGTCATTCACCTTTATATAGAGAGAATATTTAGGCACTTGATAAAGCTATTTTATTGAAAGCAATTATCTATTATATAATTCTAAGCTCTTAATGATAGTAAAGAGCTCTGTTTTTCAATACATTAACTTTATGTTCTTTCACTATATAGCATGGAGGTTGCTAGACATAAACCTCCTCTTTAAGATAGCTATGAAGAAATGCCCACTTGACGTCCATTTAAAAAAATCTTTTATCTTTATACGCTATTAAAGAAATAATTAGCCATATATGTCTCCATGTGAGGTACTGTAGCAAAAGTTTTTTATAACCAATCCCTCATTCTTATATCCCTTCTTAATAAGCTTCACTTTGTATCTTTCTAACTCACATTTTGAATTTTTCTTTGTTTTATATAACCATTTTGGTATTGGTTGCAACATGTCCATTATGAAGAGTTATTAATTCTCAAATGTTATTCTTTTTAATTGCTTATAATTCTTTATTATTATCTCCTCTCTATTTTTTCATTCTCAACAACTTTATTAAATTCAATTGGCTCAACATCTAGAAAAAGACAAAATAATGTAAG
>JANZLH020000414.1:301925-317118 GCA_026770325.2 Erythroxylum fimbriatum
AGAATAAAAAATTGATAAATTTAACAATAAGTAGAAAATTTATAACAATGTTTAATAATAATAATAATAATAATAATGATACTAATAATAATAATAAGGACATTTTGATCTTTTTGTTACTTATTGTTTTCTTATTCCAAGTTTATATTTTCAAATCAAACATTGGAATAGAAATTCTTTCTCTATTTCATTTCCTAAACCAAACAAAGTAATATTAATTCTGTTATATTCCTCATCTTTTTTATTCTTAAGAATAACTATTCTATTTCCCATCTATTCCATTCCTTGAACCAAACAGGCCGTAATAGAATATATCGTGTTTTCTTTAATGAAGATGGTCATAAAAGATTTAACTTTCTAATAATCGGTTTTAATATTGAATTCATAAGCTATTTTAAGCAGGTAATCTCAGTCGTACATGGAATCAAAGTTCGCAAGCGAAGTTGGTCAGGAGACTCAATAGCTAATTATTAGTGGTCATTTAAAACCAGATTTATTTTTGAATTATTTATGATAAAGATGGAAGAGATGGCCACCTCAATCACAAGTATTTTCCGTCTTATCATCTGGTTCACGGAGAGACCTTGATAGCTAGGTGTCCAATTCAAAAGTCAGGAAGAGCATTCTACGACTACAATGTTTAATTGGAAAAGATCATCAACAGAACATGTCCGAACAACTTTTGTTGCATTCTATTTTCCTTCCTCTTTTCTCTGCCCTCATTAATGTGTTGTCGGAAGTCATCAATCCTTTTTTGCGAAGACCATTTACACGGGTACGTTGGAGGGGTACCCTTGCGGATGTCTATTGATGGTTTCTCTCAGTTGTTCCTCTTGCTCTACAAGATTCGGAGGTTGAACATCATAGACATCAGCAAACAAATCTTTGAGTTGAGGCAATTCTGTCTTCTCTGCCACTTGAAGTGCCTGCAGCACCTGTATACAGAAGTGAAATTTTGACAAAAGCATTGGATGAGTTCGCACGTTGACATGCATATATAATCTACTTTTTAACATTCACACCTGCTTCCTGGTGTTGCTTCTGAGCTCTAATTCTTCTTTTTCAATCCACCAGCCATTTCCTTCAATCCATTTCCTGAATCTATCAACAGGGTTTCGACTATTTTTCCAGTATTGGATCTCATCGAGGGATCGATACTTGGTAGAGTCATCTGATGTGGAGTGATGTCCCACTCTGTAAGTAAGCGCCTGAGGAAGTAGCACACTAACTTATAAAAATTTCGGCTTCACACGTGCCACTTAAAGGCTACATAAAGTTTGTAATATGAAATTCAAGAGAACCTAAAGGTATAGATTTTCGTAGGAAAATGCCAAGAGTAGATCATTTACCTCAACTAATATAGGTCGGTGCTCCGTTATGGCAATTTCACGAGCTGCTTGAATAGCACTATAGACTGCAAGAGCGTCATTTCCATCTACTCTAATGGCTTGGATTCCATAAGCATGACCTTTGACAACAACACCATCACCTGGAAAAGAATAAAACATAAGTTTTAGGCTACAAAAGTTCGTTAGTTACATCACTAGTTTCTTCTTCAGAGTGAAGATGGACAGTATCCTATACTGTGGTACCAAAGGTTGTCGTGGTTTGGAAGTATTACTTCGAAATTGCTCTGTTACGTGTGTACTAATTGCCCAGCCATTGTTGCGACAGATAAACACAACCGGGGCTTCCATGACCGCTGCAAAGTTCAAAGCAGCATGGAAATCTCCCTGCAGCATTACCACGACAACCTTTAAGAGAACAAAAATTTCAAGGCATAAAGATACAGAAAAAAAAAAGTACCAGAAAGATAAATTCTTTCTGATATTACCTCGCTGGTACCACCATCCCCAATATATGTTGCCACACAAGTGTCCTTCTTGTCCATTTTAAGAGAATAGGCAACACCAGCAGCTTGAGGAAGCTGAGTACTGACAGAGGTTACGCATACCAAATAATTAATTTCCAGACTTTATTACGAGGAATCAACCAAAATCCTAGATTTTAACGAGGCTGATTTAGTAGTTACTGGTGGGCAAACGCAATAAAATATCTTACGCTATTGTTGATGAAACAGTGAAATAATTGAGCTTATTAGACCCATAATGCAGTGGCATTTGCCGACCTTTCCCGCTATCACCGCTGTTACCGTACAATTGGTTCGCAAAGTCTTGAATTGTGAAACCCCTCCATAATAAAACGCCAGGCTCCCGGTACTGAGATTCATCAGGATCAAACCAAAAATATAATCATTTGAAACCATCACATGGTAGCCGGAAACTGGTATTATCTAGTACTTCTGCTTATTAATTAGAAATTGGTAAAGATTTTTCCATTACAACCTGAGGCAGAATAACGTCTTCTGTGCTAAGAGCAGCTGCTGATGCTATGCCTATAGCTTCCTCGCCGGCTGTTGTGAGGTAGAAGGAAATCCTTCCTTGTCTCTGAGCTTCATAGAAGATAGCGTCCATCACTTGGAAGGTGGCCATATTAGTATATATCTTTACCGCAACTTCCTCATTCACCTGTAAATTTCAAGCCAAATGGCATAAAGGAACTTGCAAGACTAATATAACACTGTTATTGTGCCTGGAAACAGGACATGGAAGCAACTTTTAGCGCAGTAGACAAAGAACAAGAAATAATACAACTAAAGAGTTATATGAGCTTTTGGTCTTAGATAGAGCTACATAGATTATATACCTGCTTAAAATTACTGCCACCGATAAGATTTCCATTGTCATCAAGGAGGCGGTAACAAGGGACCCTGTCTTCGTTGGACCCGGCTATAAATCTCATTTCAGTTGTATATGCTACCTTCCCTCCAGGAAAATCCAAGACCTAACGGGCCGCCACATATATTAATAAAAGTGACCATCATATGTTATCACTAATCTAATTAGTAAAATATTAAATTAGAATTTTAATGCTATGAAATTGTTAAATTTTTATATGATTGGCCTAAATAAACTGAGCACATTTAAGTCTAAATGAGGTTCCATCTCAAAATCAATTGGTATTAGGATGAGTAACTTATTAGGCTTATATGCATGCTCAAGGTCATATATTCTTTCGATGTGGGACAAAGTCTCACTTATATTTCAACACGTCCCCCTCACATGTGGGCTAATTTACGGCCCAACACGTGCCACAGTTTATCGTGACGAGATGGTAACGAGTAACTCAAGAGCAACCTGCTCTAATACCATATTAAATTTTTATATGATTGGCCTAAATAAACTGAGCACATTTAAGCCTAAATGAGGTTCCATCCCAAAACCAATTGGTATTAGGATGAGTAACTTATTAGGCTTATATACATGCTCAAGGTCATATATTCTTTCGACGTGGGACAAAGTCTCACTTGTATTTCAACAGAAATAATATGTTTGATAAATAAAAATTAATTTTACATAACATAAATTGACACATGATATAATTATAATGGTTCTGACAATTCATTCATTCAATTCTCAAAACAGTCTTCACTGCATGCCGAGAAAGAATTGCTTTAAAATTTCAGAACATATCAACCGTTGTCTCTACAGTTTTTCGAATGCCCTAGGCCTAGTGTGGAATTTCAACTATGTTACCACATGCAAGTTCCTCGTAAAGAGTTCTTTCAAAGAGGATATTTTAGTTCTGTTGATTTTTTAGCATTGCCACTGATTTAACATGCACGGTTTTCCATGGCTTACGATTGCATCTCCACATCTCAGCTGTCTCTCGGACTCGGTGGTCTTAGTTTTATAGGCAGCTGAGATCCACTCCGATACAAGCAATTAAGTAGTTGCATCAATGCTTAAATTGATAAGTTTGGTGCATTTGTTCATATATTATGCAAATGATGAAAAGTAATTTTTATACTATTCTTAGCACTTTCATAGTATTTCCTCTTTAGGTATGTATAATATTATTCTACCTATCATTTAGGTCTAAATGTTTATGATTAAATCCCTTATGCTAATGATTTTTCCAAATGTGTCTTAACATTCCAATGATTTTATCAAATTGTCCCTCAAGCGAACATATTTTAGAAAACGATCCAATTATAACATAATTATGTATAAGTTAAAAGAAAAAAGAAACATGATTGAATGTGACTACGGGATAATGCTGATGGCTAATCTCTTTTGTATGTGAAGTATAGCTAGTTTGTGGTCCTATCATGACAAAAGGCCAAAAGTCGCCAATAAAGGAGACCAAATCTTCTATTTTAATCCTATTCTGTGCTCAATATGATGTCGTTTTCTAGGTTTTGCACATAATATAATGTAATATTTACTATAAAACGACGCCGTATTTGACGCAAAACAAGGTTAGAATAGAGGACTTGAATCGTAAATAAAGCTTGTCCAAACCATGGTTTTGAATTTCGTTTCATACCGGGCGGTACATACTGTACCAGCTAGAAAACGGTACGAGACAGAGGGGCATTTGTACCGGTGGTAAATACTAGTCAGTATCGGTCTTTCTCGCTTAGTATTGGCCGGTACAGGCGGTATTCAAAATACCGATCATTACTATACATTTTACAAAATTGGAGGACTAAGATGCAAAAAAAAAATATTCTTTGGACAACACCTCCCATCCCACTCCCACACCCGACGTCCACATCTTCTTTCTCTCAAATTTTATTTTTCCTCTTACATCTCACTAACTCTCTCTCACCGACACCCACTCCGGTGGCCCTCTCTCTTCTTTGGGGACATTATAGCTCCACCACCAATGCCCACCACCGGCGACCCTCCCTCCCTCTGGTCTCTCCTTCTAGCTTCTCCTACTTTTTTATTTCTCTCTCACACATCTCATTATCTCTCTCGACGCCCACCACCACCGACACCACACTAGCCCACCCACCACTCTTGGAGTCTCAGATCTCCTCTTCCATGTCAGATCTGAAATAGATCTGGATCTATTTCTGACTTGACCCGACCCATTGAAATTGTTGTTGAATTCTGAAATAATTAGGTGTGAATTTATGACTTTATGTATTTTGTAAATTGTGAATGAAATTGTTGGTGTTTTTTGTGAATTGGGAATGGAATTTGTTAATCTATTGTTGTGTTGCTTGTTATGTGGATTGTGGATGTGGAGTGAAACTATGAAACTGGAAAATGTAAATTGATTCAATGAAGTTGTTGGCTTTCATCAATGGAAAGAGCATCGGTTATTTAATTTAGTCAGCAATGCACTAAGTTTTTTTTGACAATTTTTTATCATACAATATGTTGTTATGGGACAAACATAATGTTACTAATTTAGAGTTGACATTAAAAAAATTAGATTGGCATGCTTGGCAATCTAAATAATGTGACATATTTACATTTATATCTTATCTTTTGTTTATAATAAGATAACTGCATTACATCTTTATTTATACGAGATCAAAATATTTAATATAATTACTTTTACAATTAAGTTATGAAGTTTAAAGTTTAAACCATTTAAAATAATAGACTTAAACTTAATAAAAAGTTAGAATCTAAACAAATTTTAGTAAAACATAATTAGCATCGACTTTGTTTGTTGCCTAATAAAATTATAAGTTTACAAAAAAGTAAGCATTATATGTATTAAGTAACACATTTTAATTATGATTAAACAATTTTTTTAATAACTCTTTCTTATACTTTAGAGTTATTGGTAGGAAGGCAAAAATGAGTGAGTTTACTAAGAATAGATAGATCGAATCTTTGGTTTAACTTTCAATTATTAGCTTGTCACATATTTTAAATTACATAATTAATGTATTAACTATATAATTGTTACAAGTTTATTAAAAATATTGAGTGTTGACTGCAAATTTCGAAATTATTGAAATTGGAAATTGTTTATGTGTGTTTTGTAACGGTTGAATTGAAATTATTGAAAATTGTTGGAAATGAAAATTGTTTAAATATGTTTTGTGATTGTTGGAAATGTAAATTGTTTTATGTATGTTTTGTGATTAATGGAACTGGAAATTGTTGGAAATGAAAATTATTCATGTATGTTTTGTGATTGTTGGAAATGGAAATTGTTTTATGTATGTTTTGTGATTATTGGAAGTGAAAATTGTTTATGTATGTTTTGTGATTGTTGGAAATGGAAAATTTTTTATGTATGTTTTGTGATTATTGGAAATGAAATTGTTGAAAATTGTTGGAAATGAAAATTATTTATGTATATTTTATGATTATTGGAAATAGAAATAGTTGAAAATTGTTGGAAATGAAAATTGTTTATGTATGTTTTGTGATTGATGGAAATGAAAATTGTTTTATGTATGTTTTGTGATTATTAGAAACGAAAATTGTTGAAAATTGTTGGAAATGAAAATTGTTTATATATGCTTTGTGATTGTTAAAAATGAAAATTGTGTATGTATGTTTTGTGATGTTTGAATTGAAATTGTTGGAAATGAAAATTGTTTATGTATGTTTTGTGATTGTTTGAAATGGAAATTGTTTATGTATGTTTTGTGATGTTAGAAACTTTGAATTGAAATTATTCAAAATTGTTAGAAGTGGAATTGTTGAAAATTGTTAGAAGTGGAAATTATTTATGTATGTTTTGTAATGGTTGAATTGAAATTGTTGGAAATTGTTGGAAATGAAATTGTTGGAAATTCTTGGAATTTGGAAATAGATATTGCTTGAAATGGAAATTATTTATGTATATTTTGTGATTTTTGGAACTGGAAATTATTTATGTATGTTTTGTGTAATTATTTATGTTGAATAATTGAATTGTTAGTTTTTGACTTATAGTGAATTGTGTTCGATGAAATTGAATTGTGTAAGATGTAATCATACAAAATAAGTTATATTATGTAAGATGGACATACATATTGTGTAATGAAATATGTGTTATTTATTTTGAAATATGCATTCATTTATTTTTATAGATAAATGGAAGGAAGTTCAAGTACTCCTAATCAAACTCCTTAAGAAAGATACAACGATCCAACTTGGGATCATGCTGCATTGGTTCCTAGTATAAGAAACCATACTATTTACTTATTTTGTAACAAGCATTTAAAAGGTAGAGGAATTACCCGATTAAAGAAACATTTAGCTAGGGTTAAAAGAGATGTGGAGCCCTATAGAAAAGTAAGCCATGATGTGAAGTGAAAAATGAAAACATTGCTTGAAGAATATCAACATTAGAAAGATAGAAGAGAAATGTTGAATTTTGAAATTGGTAGCGAAAATTCGTTTGTTGATTTTCGTGGTGATTGTGAAAATGTTGAAGGAGGTAGTGGTAGTGGTATTGTTCCATCTTAGGCCCAACAAGAAGCACCTGAACTTGATGTTAGGAAAAGAAGAAGGCATATAACTAGTTTGTTTTGCACCACAAACAACTCCTGGAGCCCAGCCTTCAATTCGTAGTGCTATGCAATCAAGAGATGCAACTCACAATGTAGATATGACAGTAGCTAGATAGTGGTATGATACAGGTTCATCATTCAATGCTTCCCAGTTGTATTATTATCAGCATATGGTGGATGTTATAGCCTCTTATGGTTCGAGATATAAAGCTCCTTCGAATGATGACTTAAGAGGTAAACTTTTAAGTTGCTTTGTTTATGAAATTATAAGTTATTTGGCATAAAGAAGAGTGAATTAGGCTACTTATGGGTGTTCAATCATGTGTGATGGTTGGACAAATAGGAGACAAGATCCTACTATTAATTTTTTAGTTTATTCTACCAATGGCTCAATGTTTTTGAAATCTATTGATGCATCTGGCCTTATTAAGAATACTGAGACTTTGTTCGAGATATTTGATGAAGTTGTGAATGAAGTACGGCCAGAAAATACTGACAATGATTCCACTTATAAAGCAGCAGGAAAAAGGTTGCAAAATAAGTATAATTCTTTTTTTGGATTCCTTGTGTTGCACATTGCATTGACCTAATGCTGGAGAATATAGGAGATCTTAGATATTTTCTTATTACTGATAAGACTATGCAGAAAACTAAAAAGGTGATTAAGTTCATCTATAATCGTGCATGGGTATTGAATTTAATGAGAAAGGAATTTACCAATGGTAAGAATTTGTGTTGTCCTATTGTGACAAGATTTGCAACAAATGTCTTATCACTTCAGTCTTTTATTACAATAAAGAAAGAGTTAAGACAAATGTTTATAAGTGATAAGTGGGTTACATCTTAGCATGCTATGTCTAATGTCGGAGTAGAGGTTTCTAAAATTATACTAGAAGATAGAGAATTTTTGTCTTAATGTCAATTTATTATCCGAGTTTGTGAGCCTTTGGTGAGGGTGATTCACTTAGATGATAGTAAAGAAAAGCCAACAATAGGTTTTTTTAATACCATTGAGAGAGCGAAGGAAGCAATCAAGGCCAATATGACATATAGGCTTTCTTTGTACTCATCGTATCTTTCAATCATCAATGACAGATGGGAAAGGCAACTTTCTTCTCTGTTGATTGTAGTTGGGGCATTTTTTAATCCTAGTGTCTATTTTAGATCAGATTTTACTAAAAAAATTGAAGTTAATAGAGGAATGATATTAACTATTACAACAGTTATTGGGCATGACATGATGCAAGATCTCTTGGGCTTACAAATGGAGCTTTATAAGGCATCTTCTGGGGATTTTGGAATGTTGATTGCTATTCGACAAAGAGGAAAACTTTTTCCAGGTATTAGTTGTTTCTTTTTTCTTATCTGTTGAAAATTAACTATCACTTTATTTTCTTTGTAACGCCGCTTTTATTATCTTACGACTTATAGTTTCTTGTGTTAGAGAAGTGCTCTAAAGGCAATCACCTTTAGCACTTATTGTACAAATGATTTGATGATTAATAAAGGCATTTTTCATTATTTCGATTTTCATACATTTATGGATTTGATGTTGATATTAAATTGATTTAATGAATTCCTTGATACAAAACATAACATAGAGGAAATTATGATGAGATCATGATAATAGGATTCCTATCATGTATAGTTATGTTAGTATCTAAACTTTCCTTAGTCATAGGATTAATGAGATGGGATATCATTAATCCGGATAAACTAGCACATGTTATACTCCTTGATTGGATTAAGCAGTAGATCTCATATGTTGTAGATATGAGTTGTTTAGAGTTAACATGTGGATGCTTACAAAGGTTAGAAAATACATTGGATTGACCTACTAAGAGAAAATCATATGGATATTCTATTTCTAGTGTCAATAATAGTCTCATCATAGCAATGGTGCAAGTATCCTTTGACTTGTGGTGCTCAAGGATATCTCGAATACTGATCCTGTACTTTGACTCCATTCATCGGTGCCTTTTAAGGGTTACTCATAGGGTGATGATTGAGTACAGCTTGAGGTATTCAGAGGTAATTTAGTAGCCAACAAAAGATTCACCACTCCTGATAGAAGGAGATGATATCCACGGCCTCTTGTCAAGGTCATTACTTAGGAGTCTCTGGCCAGAGCAGATATATGTCATGAAGAGAGTCTTCAATGATACATAAACTAATGAGATCCTCAAGACAAGATCTAATATCACTTGGACTAGATATGACATAGTCAATCTAGTGGGAGTTGACAATTTGACCATATTCTGAACTAAGTGGGGTATAGATGGTGAAAGGAAGACTTGCATGGCAACATTTCATATCGAAGGGTTCGTAGTCAAACTACTAACTTTCTAGTCAATTGGGGGTCATGACGTGTTGCTAGATACCGCTATTGACTTACTTGAATTAAGTGTTAATTCAAGTGACTAACATAACCGAGAACCTAATGGGTCACACACATTGGAGATTCGAAGGATGAGTAAAATGGTCTTGAACGGTGATTCAAGATATGAGAGAGTGTTTCGGGATTATATCGCAATGTGATCGTGGTAATTTGGCCATTAACTTCCCAAACTTCCATTAATGCATGATATTCATAGTCATTATCTTCCAATAACTTCCATTAATGCATGTTATTCATGATCATTAACTTTCTATAACTTCCCATTAATAATGAGGGTTATAGGAGGCCAAAGAGGGTAGAAAATAATCATCATTTTCGTGCATCTTATGTAAGACACAAGTGAAAGAAAGGTTCTTTCTTACAAACGCACACTCTTTTTCTCTCTAAATCTGAAAAAAGTTCTTGTCTTTGCTAGTACAAAGAAATAATTCTAGCCATCTCCTAGTGAGGTTTCATCCTTCTATCTTCGTGTAGACTTGCATTAGAGATGGTCTACGTTGATCGTTGTAGTTTACGACAACCCAACGCGGAGAAGATTAAAGAACGAAGGAGATCGTCGAAAAGGTATGTAAACATCTTACATTTCATGTTTTTGTTTTCTATATCTATATGCATGAGTAGATCTAATTTTTGAGGTTCCGTTTTATTTTCCACTGTGTATATTTGATATATATTATGTATGAAATGCATGATCAGAACCTTACATGGATGAAAAAGCGGAGTAGACAACCCACTACCCTTCGAGAATAAAAGCGAGTTGTAGTTGTTGATCAAATGACGGAGATGCAAGTGAAAATTTATAACTTAACTCGACAGCTCAACAACATGAAGGCTTCATCTTTAGCTTCGGTAAAAGCTGTGCAACTAAAGTGTGAACTATATGGACAGATAGACCATGATACGATGGACTGCTTATTGATAAAGGACAACTATCTGGAGTAACTTAGTTATATGGGAGCTCAATACAAACGAGGAGGGGGAAACAATCCCTACTCCAACACATACAACCTTGGGTGGAAGAATCACCCTAACTTCTCTTGGATGAACAATGTTGGAGGAAAATTCAGAACTTAAAGACAACCAGGTTTCTAGCAACATAGACTAAACTCGATGGAATCCAAGTTGGATAGGAGTTTTGATAAAATTGGAGGCATAGAGGATGCATATAAGAGGCTTGAAAGCAAGCTTGATTTAAAACCTTTACTTTCCTTACTTATAATTCAGATCCAACGTTTATTTAAAACCTTACGTACCAATCATAAACTTTAACACTTTAGCATCATACAAATTATATTTAAAAACCTTATTATTCACCGTAAAGGTAACAAATTAAAAAGTGTCAAATATTTTCATTTTTTTCATTTTAGTGCCAATGATTTAAAGTTAAGTGTCTAAACCTATAAAACTCAAACAACATAGGTAAAATGATTTTTTTATTAATATTTTATTGATATGACTGATGAAACAACATAAAGACTAAAATTTGGATGGTTACATGGATCTTTGTCTTTGTCAACATAATTTTTAAGGCCCCTGTGACAAACACATTGGTGGTTAATGTATTCGAAATATAATTATTTGTTTGATGCTTAGAAACCATATGGGAATAAGATATCATGTAGCCCCTCCATATTTTAGTCTTTACGTTACTCCATTAGTCATGTCAAAGGTAAGACTGTAAACTCGTATTCAACAATCTTCTTTGTTTTTAATTTTAAACCTTAGACATTAATCTAGGTATCTTATTTAAGCTCTAGTTAAAATTATGAACTCTTAAATATTTAACCGCATATTTTATTCCATTTTCTTTAACATGTTTTTAAACGCACAACTAAAAAAAAAATATTTTCGATACTCTTAAATTTGTAAAGTTTTTAAGACCTAGCAAATATTAGGTGGGTAAAATAGGGTGGGGTCCCTTACATTTTTTCTTATTTTATAGCCTAACCCCTGAGCTCAGTTATTTAGTTTAGGACCTTTTAATTGCCTTATCTATTATTTTTTTTTCTCAGTTTTTTCTTAGTAAGATAAGGCGTCGATTTCATTGACCAAAACTCAATTTTCATTCTCTTTTTTGTTAAGACTTAAGAGCGTTCTAAACTATCAGAGGTAGTTGTCATAGCATATTAATGATATTATATATATATAGTTGCCAATAAAGATTAAATAGGTTATAATCTCAACTTATATTATATAAGGATGGATCCCTAAGGTCATATGAACCTCAAATGAGATATTCTTTGGTTCAAGCTATAAATCTATACAATCGAGTTGACGCTTAGTATCTTAAAATATTTTTAGAAGATTAAGAATGATTCAATCTATTTGAGCATTTTAGAAAATGGTTTAATTTTATTTAAAGGATTGAGAAATAAGGAAAATTATTATAAATATAAGTTCAAATTACGATGTATTAAAAAGGGTCCACGTACCCTTTTTGGAAAACACAATATGAATATATTTATATGATGAGATTGAGAAGATGATTGATGTAATAAATGATTTAAGATATGTATACTAAATACATAATATTTGTCGTATGAAAGTTGAAAGTGTAAAGCACATTGATTATAAACAAAAGGGTGTAATTGGACTCTAACACTTTTACCAAAATTTAATTAAAACCCAATTTTTTCGACAAACGTTCAATTTGAATCCTAACTTATCTTCTCTGTCAGTTCTCCATTATAAAAGGCATTTCTGTCATTTTTTTTTATGAGCCTTTTGCTAGATGTTTATTTTATATGGCAAGTGGATCTAAATTTTCTCGTCTCCTCTTTATATTGTCAAACACAATCTCAATTTACTGTACAACTTATCACTCAAAACACATCTCCATAAATATTTGTTGGTTGTTGTAATACATGTATGTATGGTGTGGATGACTAGGTACATGATATACTATTTATGTACTTCAATTAATTATGTAGACTTATCCCCTTCCCAACGTTTAGGCTCTTCATGTACTTACTTTATTACTTAAGCTTTTCCCCTTCTCTCATTGAATGTAGTACATGTACAAGAGTCCTATATAAGGACATGACATTTCACTTTGTAAGTTGATACGCTGATAAAGAATAGAAGTTGATTCTTACTTGTCTTTTCATTCTCTTGTTTGTTTCTATTTGGATACTTTATTCACAATACGTTATCAGCACGAACAAGACTCTATCCCAAGCACGATCAAGATCTAAAAGGTGAAAGAAGCTTTCCTCATTTTCTTTGACGTCAAGGTAAGAATTTAGTATCTTTTATTTATTTTAGTTTTGCTTTATCATAGTATATATATACCCACATACTACTTGGAAGATATATATATTTGTTTTTATATCTAATTTTGTTATTTCTTCTCAAGCATTTTACCATGTCAAATCTCACAAAGCTTGAGTTCGTTGCCCTTGATATTACCGGGAAAAATTATCTTTCGTGGGTACTTGATGCCGAAATCCATCTTAATGCTGAAAATCTCGGAGATACTATTAAAGGAGAAAATCAAGCATCCGAGCAACATCGCGCAAAAGCGATGATTTTTCTTCGTCGCCATCTTCACGAAGAATTGAAAACCGAGTACCTCACTATTAAGGACCCATTAGTTCTTTGGAATAATTTAAAAGAAAGATTTGAACACCAAAGAACGGTGATTCTTCCAAAGGCTCGATATGAGTGGATTCACTTACGTTTGCAAGATTTCAAATCCGTAAGTGAATATAATTCAGCATTATTTAAAATTAGTTCCCAGATGGAATTATGTGGAGAGAAAATTACCGATGCGGATATGTTAGAAAAAACATTTTCAACTTTTCATGCCTCGAATTTGCTCCTGCAGCAGCAATATCGAGAGCGTAGATTCACAAAGTATTCGGAACTAATTTCTTGTTTACTTGTGGCTGAACAAAACAATGAACTCTTGATGAAAAACCACCAATCTCGTCCAACGGGTTCAACACCATTCCCCGAAGTGAATACTGCTTTTGCTCATGGCCGTGGACGAGGTCGTGGTGGTAGAAGAGGCCGTGGTCGTGGTAGGAATAATTGGACTCGTGGAAATCATTATTACAATTCTGAAAACAGAGGGATTAAAAAGAATTCAATGACATGGGTAAAAAATGAGGAAAAACTGGAAAAGAATGATGAGGGGAATAATAATGAAAATATTTGTTATCGATGTGGAACTAAAGGCCACTGGTCTCGAGTCTGTCGCACTCCAACGCATTTAGTTGAACTTTACAAGGCATCATTGAAAGGAAAAGGGACAAATGTTGAAGTGAATTTATCCGAACCTGTTGGTACTACATATGAATCTTCCTTAAACGCAGATTTTGATGTTTCTGATTTTTTCGAAGATCATTGCGGCAATGTTTTGGCTGATGATAACAATGTTTGAAGATATTTTTTTATGATCTCCATATTTCTATATGTAATTTTTTTTTATGTTGTTAATATAATTTCTACATCTCTATTTTGTAATCTTTTAGTTGTTATTATTATTATTTTCTAATACTTATAATATATTTATGTCACTAGATCATTCCAAATCAACTTGATAACATGGAAGATGACATATGCTTAGTGGACAGTGGCACTACTCACACAATTCTTCGTGATAGAAAATATTTTCTACAATTAACGTTAGCGGAAATTAATGTTAATACAATTTCTGGTTCGGCAAAAGTAATTGAAGGCTCTGGAAGAGTCCATATTATGTTCCCAAATGGAACAAAATTATACATTGATGATGCATTATACTCTAGTAGATCCCGAAGAAATCTATTGAGTTTTAAAGATATACGTCGCAATGGTTATCACATTGAAACAACAAATGAAGGGGATGTGGAATATCTTTATATTACATCTATTATTTCGAACCAAAAGTTCATATTAGAGAAATTTTCAAGTTACTCATCTGGTTTATATTTCACAAAGATTATGATGGTCGAATCAAATTTTATGCATCAAAAGGGCTCAGATCCTAAAACATTTATAATTTGGCATGATCGACTTGGTCATCCAGGTTCTACCATGATGCGACGTATAATTGAAAATACACATGGACATCCCTTACAAAATAAGAAAGTTCTTTTGCCTAATGAATATTTTTGTTCTTCTTGTGCTCAAGGGAAATTGATTATTAGGCCATCTCCTTCCAAGTTACCTTTTGAATCTCCCATTTTCTTGCAAAGGATACAAGGAGATATTTGTGGCCCTATTCATCCTCCATCTGGACCATTTCGGTATTATATGGTTTTAATTGATGCTTCCACACGATGGTCACATGCTTGTTTACTTTCATCTCGTAATATTGCTTTTGCCAAATTTCTTGCTCAAATTATAAAGTTACGATCAAGTTTTCCTGATCATCATATTAAGTCAGTACGTTTAGATAATGCAGGCGAGTTTACTTCAAAATCTTTCTATGAATATTGTATGTCTATTGGAATTGATGTTGAACATTCCATAGCCCATAATCATACTCAGAATGG
>JANZLH020000414.1:337142-348119 GCA_026770325.2 Erythroxylum fimbriatum
CAACCATCAAAATCCCTCTTGAAATCCATCAAAAAGCAAGCCCTAGCTCTCTCTTTCTTCTTTCCTTCACTTCTCCACGATAACTCTCTCATTTCCCTCTCTTCTTTGTTCTTTCTTCTTGTAATTTTCGTGCTTCTCCTTCCTTATAAAGCCAACCCATATGTCTTTTTACCATTTTGCCATTAATGAGTTAGAAATGACCTTAATACCCTTACATATAAGCCTTATAACTTAAATGGCTTAGTGATCTTCCCAAATTGCCCTCATTCATACATACTCTTGCTATTTAATTCAACCAAACCATATCTTAAAATCCAACCAACATTAACACAATAATTAACTCCAAATAAAATAATTAATCTTGCAAAATCTCAAGATTATTTAAATCATGCTTAACTTGGTTCCAAACGAAATCAAGACCTTCTTCTAATCATGAAATTGAAGGAATTTGCTTGCACTTCCTTCTAGAGAAATGTCCTTCATTGTCTTAATTTTCCAATGACATCAAAATCATTCAATTTGGTTCCATAGTCTAAGAGTTTGTTCTTATACTAAAACAATATTCTGTACTTAACTTCTATCCAAAAATTGACTTTCTTAGAGATTGAATTAGAACTTAATTCCTTCACACAATTTGTAGCCTTATCTCTCTAGTTTACCCTAAATCAAAAATAATCTCATTTGGATAACTAGAACAAAAATTATAACTAAAACACCGAAGCATACTCAATGAACTTACATTTTTCAGCTTTTAACTCCTAAATTTCTTATACAATCCATCTTGTAACTAAACTTTCTTTTCTATTTCTATTCAATTCATAAATTCTTCTTTTCTTTACACATGAATAATCATCAATAATTTCTCATTTAATATTCCTAGCTTACAAAAAGGTTCGAGGTCCAACAGTTAGTCTAGTTATCAAACCAAAACCTTATATCCTTACTATCTCCCAATTGATGCTTGATATGAGGATATACCATGTCTCTTAATCTAGGCATATGGTTAAATATCTAAGGATAATCTTTATAATTATCCAGCTACTAAAAACTCTTATCTTTCAGATGATACTCATTTACCTATTTGATCCATAGTGTAGTACTATCGGTAAAGAGTCTCTAGACCCTCTTACAAAGTAAAACTTTCCGCATTTGTGTAATAGTGCCTCTTTGGAATAGTAATGTCACACCATTTCACTTTATCCTGCTTACAATTATCCATTTTCCCTGACCATAGGAAAGCTTTCAATACTCTATCAATTTCCTTGATGGCTCTCTTTGGCAAAACCATATGGGCCAATCAATGAATGTGCATACAACTCAATACTGAATTGATGAGAATCAGTATGGCTACCATAGATAGAAACTTGTGATGTCAGGCATTAACACTTTGAGCTTCTCAATCAATGGAATGAAATCAACAAACTTGGCTTATTGGCATTAATAAGAAACCCCAAATATTTCAATGGTAGAGACTGTAAGGAAAACTAACTATGATACTGATCTGTTCTTGATTGCAGACATCCAAAACCACTTTTCTCTATATTCACCTTAAATCTAGACTAATCCATGAAAACCTGCAGCATATTCATCATCATTCAGACTGAATGCTCATTTGCTCTGCCAAAAAGAATTAAGTCATTTGCATAAAGAATTAAGTCATTTGCATTAATTAAATGAGAGAGTTTAAGAGATCTCCTTATAATTATACTAAAATATGCCATTACAAGCAACAAGTTTGGAGATAAGTTTGGAAACTCCTTCCATTGTTAAGGTGAATAAGTATGGGATAAGGGGTCCCCTTATCAAATGCCTCTAGCATTATTAAAAGGAGTAACTGGGATACCATTCACAAAAATACTGAAGGAAGTGGATTGGAAGCACTGTACAATCCAATTTCTGAATTTTAATGGTAATCCAATAACTTCCCAAAACTCTCACAAATACTGCTAACTTACAGTAGTACAAGCATTGAAAAAATTAATCATCAACAAGCAGATTTGAATCTTTTTACTAGATTTGTAATCCCCCAAAAGATCCTATAACAATAGTATGTTGTCACCAATAGTTCTTCCCAGTAAGAATGCCCTTTGAGTTATGTTAATCACTTCCATCAGAATTTCTCACAATCTTATGGCCAGAAGTTTTGCAACGACTTTACAAACAGTTGTGCAATATAAGATGGGTCTAAATTCAGAAATAAAAGAAAGATTTTTCTTCATGGGTGTTAGAAATATGTAAGTATGATTCATTTCTTTGAGTATCTTAGTAGAGGAGAAGAATTCCAATACTGCATCAGTAAAAAGACTACTAGTAATGTCTTATGTTTTCTGGAAGAATATGGCTGTGAAACCATCTGACCTAGAGATTTTGCTAGATTAAGGCTAAACAAAGATTCCTTGACGTCTTGAGGAGTAAAGGGAGCAATGAGCATATCATTTTGAGCATAAGTGAGGGTATAATCAAGTACATCCTTAACATTAAAACCCTGATGCCTTCTATCAGAGATCCCTATAAGCTGCTAGAAATACTAACTTATGAAATCGAATAGCTCTTATTGGCTCGATATCACATTTCCCTAACTATCCTTCAATTCAGAAATAGTATTTGCATTTTTTCTTGTAAGAAGAGAGGCATGAAAATATTTGGTTTTCGAATCCCCTTCTCTTAACCAATTCAATCGAGCTTTCTGTCTTAAAGTGTCATTATGTAACATCAAACTCTCTTGGTATTCTTTGATACGTTGTAATTATTCATTCCTAGGGACCTCATTATAAGGATCATTATAACATGCTTCTTGTATATTAGCTAACCTCAGTTTAATGTCACCAAGCTTTTGGGTCTTTTCTTTCATGAATTGCTTAAGAGCTTTTTTGACAAGTCGAAGCTTTTGCATTAATTGTAAGGCCTTGTATCCCTACACCTATTGTCTCCAAAATTCACTGATCTTCTATAAAACCATCCAGCTGAGTAACCCTATTAAAAAATCTAAGCAGAGCTCTAACTTTAACACGATCTGTCATCTTTTGGATATGTATAAAAGAATGATTTGAAAGTTAATTTTTGGAAAAATGTGTATAGGAATTAGGGAATATTTCAACCTATGATTGATTGACAAGAGATCTATCTACATTCTTCCTCATCAACATATCTTTGTGCTACTTATTAGTCCATATAAATAGCTGACTAGTAGCCCATAACATTATGTAAAAACTAAGTAAGCCCTCGGCTAGATCCTTTGCTATATCTATCTCCAACTTCTATTTCACTGGAACTCAAGGAACGATTAAAATATCCAAGTGCTAAACAAGGATGTTGCTTACCTGATTGAATATGTTGTATATCAGTCCATAATTGTGCCCTCTGAAATGCAAAATTAGAAGCATAGATGAAAATAATTTCAAAAGGAGAGGAATTGTCTTTAATATGGCAATAAAGATGAAGTAACTAGTCACTAATTTTACTAACTATTACCTCGATGCATTCTGCATTGTATAAGTAAATAATATGCCAATTGTAATAATGTGAATGATTAGTGATAGTCTGCCATTGAACTCCAAAAATGATAGTCCATTATGTAGAGTTAGAGCCTTTATTTTAGCCCTTAAGAGGCCAACCAACACTAGTTTACGATCCTTAACCACTTCCTTTGCCATAGGTTGTTTAAAAGGGTTGTTTAGCCCTCTTGTCTTCCATACAAATATCATCATTTATGGGGAAACCCTTTTTTTTAACCTTCCTCCTACCTGTCCTTCTCCAAGTATTAGTAGGAAAACAATGAGAAGGATCAGCTCCCCCATCATTGTAAGTATTCTCCTTAGCTGGCTGACTCTGATGTTCAATAGTTGCACTATTGGATGATTCCTTCCTCTCAAATGTTGATATAATAGCTCCAAATTGAACCTCCAATACATTCCTTCCAACTCCTTGTTCACAAGTGGTCTATTAATGATCTATACTGTCACACTCCAAAGGAATTTTCCTTTCCACATCCTCTGCATAACCTCCAATAGGCTGACATTGTAATGTGTCACTACTAGAAAATTCATCTAGCTTTTGTCTCTGAAAATTATTTACATTAGCATCTTTGTGTTTCATTTTTCCATCACTTTTTTTTGTCGACAACTCCCCAAGTGGAACATTCACTATAGTGTTTGCCATATCTTGATGATCACCACTCTGTTTAGGCCTCATGTAATCCGACACTTCTATAGTCCTTCCATCTCTAGTCTTTGCAATAGCTCTATATGAGGGGGTTGGAGTTGATACTCATTAATTCCCTACTGTGATCCTACAGTTCTATCATACTCTTCTAAGACAGGTGCTAAAGAGCTTCTCTTGCCAACCAGTTTTATATAACCTCCTAATTGGTATCCATTTCATCGCTGCAGGATGGGGTTTCTATGGATAAGTTAATTGAATTTCATCTTTCACTAACTCCCTCGTTTCACCAAGCTTCTTAATAGGTAAGCAATCGGGTAGGCTTAACTTGTGACTAATTTCAATACAAACCTTGGCATAGCCTATCCTTTCCGTACTAAAAGTCTGGGAATCCATGCACAATGGCTTACCTAGGGAACTAGTAAGATAACTCAATCCTTCAACTGTCCATAGTTGAAGTGGTAGGTTATGAAAATTGACCCAAATCGGAAACACATCAACATATTCTTTGTCAAAGGTGATACCTAGTTTCCACTTATGAAGCAACATGGGTTGGACCCTGAATTGCTAAGGACCTAACTTCATGATTTCAATCAAGTTACTATCTGTTGTAAATTTGAAAATGATCATACCATTATTGATAGTGCGTGTCGAGTGCACTACAAAATTTACCTGACTCTGCACACTGAAATTTGTAGTTATAGTGAGTCAGGATCGAATCTACAGGGAATGTTCGGTTACTGTCCGTAATAAAATTAATTGATAAAAGGAAACTATAAAAAGGTTTTTTTAGATTTTTAGCAATTTAGAAAATAAAATAAAAGCAAACTATCGAAAACAAATTAAAACAAGCGATTGAAAATGATTAAACTATCGAATATACGTAAGGTCCAGTTTTAGGTTCAATCTCGGCCTAAACACGATCAAACATATTTCATCATCCTAACATCTTAACAACTCTCTTTAGACTATCAATCTGAGACTAATAGAATGCTTTACCAGTCCCAATTTTCCTTTAGGTTTTTTTAATTAAGAAACGATCATAATTAAACCTAACTACCAAATAACCTAGGATATGATCTCTGGATTTAATTTGGTAGCTACATTACGATGTGAAAAATATCAATATAAGCAGTAACCTCACACATTCAGGTTATCTAATCTAAGTTATGTTATTCCTAACGATACGGGATCATTAAATGCTACTCACAAACATCAAAAGTAACGATTACAGATTACATTCAATGTTTTAACAATAGGTTTAAAATATAACAATCAAAATAACGTATTAAGATCATTCATCCTAAAACCTGATTAAATCAACATCAACATCACAACAATCTGAAAAGAAATGACAACATTAAAATGATAAAATAGCTTAACCGTGACGGTCCCTGTTACTTTGGTGGTGAAACACTGAGAGAGAACCTAGCGCCTCCACCCTATTACTCTGATTTAATTTTTGATCTACCATTACTATTCACCTTATTGTTACTATGCATATTCCTTTTAAAAGCCTCCTTTGCTTGTTGAACGTCTGCAAAACGCAGATGTTGTCTGCGTTAAACGTTTGCGTTAAATGTAGACGTTATATATAATGTCTGTGTTTCAAAGACGCTATCCCTTATGCTACTCATTTTGCTCCTTATGCTTCCACCTGTTGGCGCATTTTGTTCCAACTTGTTGTCGTTTCATGCTTTTGCTTCCAACATTTAATTTCGCATTGCACCATGCAAAAATTAAGCACATATCAAGTTCCCTCACACTTAGCTTTTGAACGTCTTCAGGCAAATTGTCAAAATCAAAATCAAAATCAAAATCACAACAAAAACTTTTACTCATTTTTCACATTTCCTAAGAATAGATAACCATAAGTAAAGATGAATGATTTTTAAAACCTATATGAAAAACTCAACATTGGAAGCTTCTACTTATGATCAATCAATATTCACCACCCTTAGAAACTAAGTAACCTAGAGGTAGACTTGGACAAAAAGTGTTTAAACAAGATATTTCCATAGGTATACTCAAACACCATTCATAATCATAACAATCCATAACTTTGCATATCATTTCATTTCTCCATCGCTAAAAGTCACATGCATAATCATGAATCAAAGGACTTTTGAAGGTTGTAATATGGTAAGATGTATTTTGGTTAATGTAGTAAAAGTCATCAAGCTAAGGTCCCATAAAATCAATGCCCTAAACGTCAAAAATTTCTTAGAAAAGCAAAGGGATTTATGGTAATTGATCCTTATCGGACAGGTTACATAACCATTGGCATCTATCACAGGATTTGCAGAAGGTATATGAATCTTTGAACAATATTGGCCAGTAGAAGCCACTCTCCAAAACTTTATGAGTTGTCCTTTTCACTCAAAAATTTCCTTTGTAAGTGTACGAATGGCAGAAGGATAAAATTGATGATTATTCATTTTCAGTACACACCTCCTGATAACTTGATTTGCGCATTGCCTCTAAAAATACGGGTCATCACATACATAATACTTCACTTCACTCTATAACTTATCCCTATGAGCCTTTGACAAACCAATAGGTAATTCGTTAGTAACTAAAAAATTGACAATGTCTGCATACCATGATGGTGTCGCATCGGCAGAAAATAATTGCTCATTCGGAAAGGTTTCTCATAGAGGGATATCATCTTCTTCCTTTATCAAACGGCTGAGATGGTTCGCCACCACATTTTCTAGCCCCTTCTTATCTCTGATCTTTAAGTTGAACTCTTGAAGGAGGAGAATCCATCTGATCAGCCTCAGTTTTGCTTCTTTCTTTATGAGCAAGTATCGTAAAGCTGCATGGTCAAAATAAACAATCACTTTAGCACCAAACAAATACGATCAAAATTTTTTCAACGTAAAAACCACAAATAACAGTTCTTTTTCAGTAGTGGAATAATTCAATTGAGCTAGGTTTAGAGTCTTTGAAACATAATAGATGGCATGCAAAGCTTTTCCCATACTTTGTCTTAGAACTGCCCCCATTGCATAATCGCTCATATCACATATGATTTTGAAAGGGAGGTTCCAATCTGGTAGTTGAATCACCGGTGGGGATGTTAGAAGCTCTTTAATTTTGTTGAATGCTTCCTTAAACTTCTCGTCGAACGTAAAGGAGACATCTTGTTTTATAAGCTTGCATTGTGGTACAAATATCTTTGAAAAGTCCTTAATGAGCCTTTGATAGAAAAACTTGCATGCCCAAGAAAAGAACTCACTTCTCTCCCAGTGGAGGGGTAAGGTAAAGAAGAAATAAGATCAATTTTAGACTTATCTACTTTAATACCCCTAGCAGATATCACATGGCCTAAAACTATACCTTAATCCACCATAAAATGACATTTTTCTCAGTTTAACACAAGGATAGTTTCTATACATAGTTCCAAGATAATGGCAAGATTCTCAGGAAATTCATCAAAAGAAGATCCATACACACTAAAATCATCTATGAATACCTTAATAATCTTCTCAACATATTCTAAAAAAATATTTACCATACACCTTTGGAATGTGTCGGATGCGTTACATAATCCGAATGGAAACCTTCAGTAAGCAAACATACCAAATGGGCACGTGAATGTGCTCTTCTCCTGATCTTCTGGTGTGATCGGGATCTGAAGATAACCTGAAAAGCCATCTAAAAAGCAATAATAGTCATAACTAACCATTCTCTCAAGCATCTGATCAATAAACGGAAGGGAAAATGGTCTTTACGAGTAGCAGAATTCAACTTTCTATAATCAATACATACTTGCCACCCAGTTTGCACTAGGGTAGGAACCAACTCACCTTCCTAGTTTGTCAAAATGGTGATTTCAGATTTCTTTGAAATCACTTAGACAAGACTTACCCACTTACTATCAGAGATCAAGTAGATCACCCTAGCATCGAGAAGCTTCAACACCTCCTTCTTCATAACTTCTATCATTGGAGGATTCAACCTACGCTGAGCTTGCCTTGTGGATTGTGCATCCTCCTCTAACAAAATGCAGTGCATGCTTATGGAAGGGATTATCCCTTGGATATCTACGATAATCCACCCGATGGCCTTCTTATGCTCTCTTAGCATTCGAACCTGCCTCTCCTCTTGATTTGAAGTCAACTATGCCGAAATGATAACTGGGAGAGTCTATTTATCTCCCAAATAGGCAAACTTCATATGTGTAGGGAGTGGCTTCAATTCCAATTCTAGTGCCTGCACATCAGAAGGTAACAACTTTTGGTGAGCTTTAGGTAGTTGTATAAAAGTTAAATCATACCTTTTTGGAGATCTTGATCTCCAATGAGTCCAAGGCGGCTGTCATTTCCATAAGCTCTTATCCTATCTCAACATCAGTGTTGGCTTCTACTTCCATATCCTTACTTAAAACCATTTCCAAATGATCCCTATAACTTAATTTAAGCATTCCCTGCACCAAAGGATCAATCACATCAACAGAAAAAAAAAACACAATGATCATTAGGAGGATGTTTCATGGCATCAAAAATATTGAAATGAATCACTTTCCCATCAAATTCCATTGTGAGTGCCCTTAAGAACATCTATCTTAGTCTGAGTCAAATTAAGAAACGGTCTCCCTAATAAGATAGGTATCGGATTACATGAGGTGTCATCATTCATATCCACAACATAAAAATCTGTAGGAAACACTAACTTATTCACCTGCACCAAAATATCCTCAACCACACCATCAGGATACGCATTAGTGCAGTTAGCCAGTTGTATAATTACACTCGTTTCTTTCAATGGACCTAAATTTAAAGAAGCATAAATCGAATGAGGCATCATATTAATCCAAGCACCCAAATCCAACATAGCTTTATTGATCACTGTATTCCCAATTTTGCAAAGAATGGTAAACATACCTAGATCTCAGCATTTTTTAGGCATCTTCTTTCTAAATACCACAGACACATTCTCAACTATCATTACTTTCTCATCATCCCTCAGTTTCCTCTTATGTGCACAGAGTTCTTTTAGGAATTTGGCATACCTTGGTACTTTCTTGATGGCCTCGAGCAGTGGTATAATGACTTCCACTTTTTGAAAAGAGTCTAATATCTCTTTCTCTTTCTCCTCCCTGTTTGGTTTTGTCAATCTACTCAGAAAAGGTGGAGGATTAGTGTTAATAATATTGGGACTTCCAAAATTCACCTTCGTACTCGATGAAGAATTTTCTTCCTTTTCCAATTCCTTCTCAATCTCTTCCTCAGTAGCAATATTTGGTGGAGTTCTTTTGGAACCCTCAATCTTCTTTCCACTTCTTAAGGTTATGGCATTGATATTCTTCGGGTTCACCTCGGGTTGGGATGGCAATTTCCCCCCACTTTGTAGTTCTAGACAATTGAGCCTCACTACCATCTTACCCATTTGGTGATCCAAGTTCTGTGGGCTTACTTTTGTCTCCTGTCGAATTTATTGTAAACTCTGTTACAACTACTGCTGCATACTTTGTTGTAATTACTGCATATCCTATTGAAATTGCAGATTGTTAATAACAAAATTCTTAACAAGTTCTTCTAAAGATGTACCTGAACTGGAAGAAGAAGGTCCTTGTTCTCCTTGTTGCATTGGTTGAAATCCTTGTGATCCTTGTGACTGATTTTGGAAGTAATTTTGCTGTTGGTTCCCTCCATAACTCAAGTTAAGGTGATCCCTCCAACTTGGGTTATACGTCTATTAGTACAGGTTGTATTAGTTCAGGAAGGTCCCTCCTGCAACATTCACATACTCCATACTTCCCTCTTATAATGTCGGGAATTCATTAGTTGGATGGCTCGTATTTGAGCATATTCTGTATACTTTCACTTGTGCCTGTCCAACTGCCATTTGTCTCACAAAAGTTGTTAGTTCATCTAAACGATGTTTAATAGATGAAGTACTTACCTTGTTTACTCGTCGAACATTATTGCGAGTGCCAAATCTACTCAAAAAGGATCTTGACCTTAAGGGGAGTCTTCTTGCAAAGTGCCCAACCACTCTCTGCATCAACCAAACTCCTCTCCATCGGTAATAGTCCTTCACAAAAATATTAGATAAGAAGTTGCTCTGGTATGTAATGGTGCGGAAAGCTGGCACATAACTTCTTGTACTGCTCCCAATACTCGTAAAGAGATTCTCCATTATACTGCTTGATGCCACATATCTCCTTCTGAATACTTGTTGTCTTTAAGGCTGGAAAATATTTCTCTAAGAATAATCTCTTCATCTCCAACCAAGTATTTATGCTTCCCATTGGTAAATCAAGCAACCAATCTTTTGCTGCATCTTTGAGTGAGAACGAGAAGGCTCTCAACATGATCTGCTCGTTCATCACCTTGGGAGGTGTTAGCCCCAAAAAAATTTTTTTTAGTTAAGCATGATTAGCTTAATTAAGTAAATTATGTTAGCATTAATTAAATTGAAGTTAATCAAGCATGTAGCATTAATTAAGTTAGCATGAGGCATTAATAAGTAGATAGCATGTATTAAATATGTTAGTTGAATTAAATAGTTAGTTGAAATTAAATGTGTTAGAGTTTAGTTGGGCTTGAGAAAAGGTTTGGGCCTCATGAGTTGTAAGAAGAGAAGAAGAGTTGGTGTTAGTTATAAGAATGAAGAGGATAGAGTTGGGCTTAGACCTAATGGGCTTAAGTAAAGGAAGAGATGTATAAATAGAAGAAGGAAATAAGTGAAGTAGAAGAAAAAGAGAAGGAAGAATCGGAAAAATAGAGAGAAAAGAGAGGGAAAGTGCCGTGAAGAGAGGGAAGAAGAGGAGAGAAGAAGAAAAGCTAGGGTTCCAAGTTCCAAGAGATT
>JANZLH020000414.1:397678-417780 GCA_026770325.2 Erythroxylum fimbriatum
TCAACCCAAAAGTTTCATAAAAAGCAGACATGCACGAAAATCGGCAGACTAAGACTTGCACTCTAGAGAGAAAAAGAAACAGACGGCTAGGTTTAGACTAAGACTTGCACTCTAGAGAGAAAAAGAGGCAGACGGCTAGGTTTAGACTAAGACTTGCACTCTAAAGAGAAAAGGAGGTCATTCTATTGTTAGAAATTTAATTGTTAGATTATAAAAATATTAGTTATTCAATTAAAAAATTAGAGTACTAAATTAAAAAAATAACAATTATTCAATAAAAATATAAAAAAGAATATAGATGATGTAGCAAAGGCACGAGATACAGTATGAATTGACTAGGATTTCAAATCGAAATTACATGCCCGTAACAGTAACGGTAGCTACGTGTCTTAGGATCGCCTCTGAAACCGAAGACAGGTTAGGCCATGGGCATCGCCACGGTGAAGCTGTGGATTATTGAAATTGGTAGGTGATGATGTGAAATTACATCCTAACTCTTTAAATTCAACCTCGTTTTTGTAGCTGTTGATAGAAAAAGATTCCTTATCTTTGGTTGGTGACATCAAAATTACAAATGAGGCCATAATTATGGCAATAAATGTAACATTGACATTGAAAGGACAAAGCTGTTCACACACTTTCTTTTAAGTTTTAACAACTTTTTCAGTAATTGTTCTACAAATTTTGAATATAAATGATGACGTGATACTTATTTTTGGTTCAAAAAGAACTTATAAATACATTGTTAATAAAAATATTGGTTTGAGTGAGCCTGTTTTAATCTGGTTTTGTCCTCTCTGATGTGCAAGGTGATTCTTAGCCCTCTGTAAAGAATGCGGGAATCGAACCCAAGACTTCAGGGTTTTGTTGGGTGCATGACCTAACGTTCAGCTCCAGCAGAATCAGACTGAACCAAATATGTTGAAATATAAAGGTAAGAGTGATTTTTTTAAAAAGGTTTGGATTAGACATAGTATATATATTTGATTAAAATTTACAAGTATAAAGAATGAAGAATTTGATTTTGATACTGTTGAAGTTTGAATATATGGATTATCAAAAAGGTTGGTGTAGGTAAGAAAATTTTGGTTGTTGAACGGGTTCCTTTTGTGTGAATGTGACTGAAATCTGCAAATGGGGAAATTGGGCTTTCGCAACTGGCACTCTCTATCTACTTACTGGACCTTGGTCCAGTGAGTTTCAATAAATATAAAGTTTCAGGGGAAACCCTAAAACTTGGAAAAGCTCATCGCTTCGTAGTTGCGCGCGTCACACTTGCAGAACAATCGCCAGAATCAGAGGACCTTCTTACTCTTCCACACTAACAAGGTGATTTGAGTAATGACTTGACTGTTTAGGGAGTTCTAAAACCTAGGTGACTGCGTGCCGTATGATTAGAGTCCCTTTCTCCTGTTTGTGTGGATTTGCTACTTTTATCAAGAGTCAAGGTGACTAATTAGCCAATCACACTTTAGCCAGTCTTGGCTGTTTTTGCTGTGTGAATGGTCAGTAAGTCACCCAGAGTATAGTTGTTGGTGGTCGTAACTCATAATAGTGTTCCTCGATTATGGGTTCTTAATCTGATCCACTAACTACATTTTATAGAATAAGCACTACTTCTAAATTTCTAGTGTTTGATTATGATAAAGTAATTCACTTCCAGAGCTGTTCTTTGATTATCTCATCAGGTTCTTTCTTGCGTGCAGAAAAGATTTGGTGATGATCTCAGCTTGGGAATTAGGCCTGGTCCAAAGGCAAAATCTGCGCCTTCATTATACTGTTATGAGGAATACCGTGTATTGATATATGTTGTAATACTCAATCTGGCAATTAATAGTATTCGATTGTGTAAGAATGTTTGTATTGAGACTGCAAAACCCTTTTTTACTAATTCATACAATTAAAGATATTTGTGAGATCTCTCATTGTTTGGAGACTGGAGTCTTTAGAAAAAATGATTTCCATTGTTAGGGTCACTTTGAAGAAACACACTCTTAGACCAGATAAAACTTTTGTTTGTCTTGAAAAGAATTTTTGAGTACTGGGAGATATTATGAAAATGAATTCCAATCCTTTAACGTGAAAAAGCTTTGTTCGTTTCACATGTATACTTTCTACAAGTAACATAGAATGTATAGGTCTACCATTTATAAACCATCAATTCTTATTAAAGCACGAACAATTCTTATGAGATCAAACCACTTGGTGGGTGGACCCCGCCATTCTCAAAGATGCAAAAGCGATGATAATATGCGAGTGCGATGCCAACCACTGTTTTTGATTGCTTTGCTTTCCCTCCGTTCCAAACAATTCATAAATCCTACGATGTTGTTTGTACTGTCCCTAAAATACCTTACCCGCGAAGTTATAATGTGACTGCGACCAGTTAAAATGGAACTTAAAAGAAGCCGACCCACGAGGAAAGACAATGTATGTATTGACAGTTGGCTTATGTTTGGTTTGGCTGTCTAGAGCCCTTATATCATGGGTGTAATTTAGCCGCCAAAACCCTAGCGAGAAACAATCTAGAAGGCTACCTGCTGCTGGGATTGCATAATGGTATTGCTCTTGCTTTACTGTTTTATAAATATGTAATGTTGATGCTTCGTAAATCTCATCTTTTCAGTAGTGTTTTCTCGTGGAGTTGCCTGTCTTGCTTTTTGTAATCGGTTCAGTTTGCGTTTCCTAATTTGGCGCTGGTTTTGATTTGGAGACAAAGCCGGCGTCTTTTATTGATTCTACTGCTTTTAATTCTTGATAAATCAATTACCCAGTATGGCCTCTCTCTCTTTTTTTTTCCCCCCCTTTCTTGTCATTTTAAATGAATTTGTCCATTGGGTGGAGTTAAATAATCCTAAGTTTTCCACTGTGTGGTTTTAGGGACTCCCATTATTATATATTATTACAGTTGCAATAGAATGATAAGTGTTAAAGATTGGAAAAAAAATGCAGTATCAGATTAAGCTTCGCAAGGAGTTACTCTTTAGGATCTTCTGTATCAAACCGAACCTAGCAACAATTAGATAACAGGTTTTGCTGTGTTCTTTATAGATGAAAGAAACAGAGAGAGCCCTTAGTCAAGGGAACTGGATGGTTCTGGATGAAGTTTTCAAGTTTATTGTTTAATATGTTGGGTTTATTTCGAATTAGTCTGTAGGGTGTTATATTTTGAGCCATAAATTAAAATTTTCTTAAAGATTAGGGGAATTTGGATTATATGTGCATTACAATGCATATTTTAGAGTTCTAGACACTATATTTTATAATTCACTGGAAGGCAGTCAATTTAAAGGTTCAAGAAATTTCTTTTCTATTAAAGATTTATTATTGACTCTTTGACAGTCTTATGAATAACAAGAACTTGTGCGTGTAGTTAAGATTTGGCATTGCAATGCCAGGCACATAGCGAGCAGATACATTCATAGCATGTAACTAGTTTGGCAGTGTATTCATTTGTCTTAATTGCATGGCTCGGCTATAATGGGAATAACATCTATGATGGAGATGGTGTATCTGTAAACTAACCATAGTTTGCTGTTGTGATACACGTCGGGATTTTCCTACCCTGATACACTTTGGGATTTTCCTACCCTTTTTTCAATTATTATTTTTTATGCGCCCGACCTAGGTTTCTCCGCCATCTGTGCTCCCCCCGTTATTGTTGTATATATTCTGTGTTTTGTCTCCAAGAATACCAGTTTACACCTGCAGTGTAGGTGGATTCAGCCTTCCACCAGGATTACCCTTATTGATAAAGATCAAGTAGCGTGTTAGTTAGCTTAATCAATGGTTGGCTAGATTCCCCGTTTTCCCACCGGTGACCTGTCTTTCTGTCTAGAGCTAAAACTCTTTATCATGATTGAATGAGACTCTACTTGAATTGGATGGGGGCTCTGTAACTGTTTTGTATATCGTTATGCATGCTATGCATATCTATGCATATTCACTTAACATTATCAATTTGAACTTAGTGTATGACATGCTTAACCATGACTTTGGCATTATCTTACAGTGAACAAAATGAATGTCGACCATTTGGAACCAACTCTTAAGGCGATACTTGATGCAATCCAACCTTTAAGTGACGATTGGCGGGTGCGATTTGAAATTATTCAAGAATTGCAAGATGTTGTTAGATCTGTGGAAAGTCTTAGAGGTACTGCTAGAGTCTTGTGCAGTTATGCTAAGATATCGAAAGCCAAGTATTGATGATTGTGTACAAAACAACTTATATGTTCAAAATCTTAAAGACGGTCTGTATACATACTCGAATAGTAATAAATTCAGTAAAATCGTCTTGGAACATCATTATGAATAATTATGAATCTTCTGATTGACATCCCTTATTAAAACAGCGCTAAAGGTTTCTATTTTCTTTCTATTTTGCAGCTGTTTTCTTTTCCTTTCTTGGATCTTATGCTGTGAAGTTATGTGAAGTCCCAATGACTTTACATGCAATTTATTACTGAATAATATATTTCATTTAATTTTCAAATATGAGAACTATGATTTCTGATTCTGATTTGGCTTTGGCTTTGGCCTGTACAAGTGGATGCTGAGAAAACTTGGAACTTAGAAAGTTTGTTGGTTTTAGCTTAAATTAACATTGAAGAAGAAACTTTCTCTAATGAAAGAATAAATTGTATGTGAAGATGCGTCATATCTTGTTTTTTTGTTCCCTTTCACCTATATGCCATTGTTTCTTATAATTGGAGAACTATGATCATTTGTCAGTTCAAACAGTGACATACATCAACTTTTGAGTTGATTACTTAATTGGTGTGAACAGGGGCAACTGTGGAACCATTTGGATCTTTTGTATCTAATCTTTTCACTCGTTGGGGAGACTTGGATATCTCGGTCACTCTATCCAACCGTTCCTGTATTTCATCTGCAGGGAAGAAGTGCAAACAAAAACTACTTGGAGAATTGCTAAGAGCATTGAGGCAGAAAGGTATCAGTATCATGATTTTCTCTTGTATTCCCCACAGAACTTTTTTACGCTACTTGTGCATAAGATCCTGGAAATATGATAATTTTTTATTTTGCCATTTTTCTTGGTGAAGTGGAGTTAAAAAACCTTTGTAGAAATCTTGTAAAACTTGAATTGTTGCTCTTTTTATTTGTATTAAAGATGTTTTTGTCGCTTGCCTCTCCTGCATTGGTTCTGCCACTTATGATACCTGATTTGTTACTTTTGAAATATGTTTGTTCTCATTTTAGTGGTACAATTGTGTTTTTTTTTTGGCCTCATTTTCCTAGTCTCTCTTCCCAAAACAGAAGCTACTTTTGGTTGTGTTGTGTGTTGGTGGAGAGAAGACTTGTTGAGTCAATAATGATTTAGTATTTTTGTGTTCTAGTTTAGTAGGAAAGCTCTGGGGATAAGAGGTTTCCCTTACTAATGTCTCGTTGTTCTCATATATAAGAAAATCTGTCTGCAGGTGGATGGCACAGGTTGCAATTTATCCCAAATGCAAGGGTTCCAATTTTGACATCTGAGAGTGCCCATCAAAACATTTCTTGTGATATTTCAATTGATAACCTGCATGGTCAAATTAAGTCCAAGTTGTTGTTTTGGATTAATGAGATAGATGGACGCTTTCGTCAAATGATCTTACTGGTATGTTTGAAGACCAAAGAACTTTTAGGGTTCTGAGGGAGGACTCTTCTCTTTAAATTATTCTTGATTGTGCAGGTAAAGGAATGGGCCAAAACCCACAACATCAATAACCCTAAGGCAGGGACATTCAACTCTTACTCCCTTAGTTTGCTTGTCATCTTCCATTTTCAGGTGATTGTACATCTCTAGATGCAGACACATTGTGCTGCTCTTATGTACACCTGTGTACTAGAGGGGTTCACCTCCCCTGTTACATTTACTCTCTTAATGTTTAATAGTTCTTGGGGATGATTGCTATTAACATTTTGCTTCACAAGTATTTTTTACTTGTATTTGCTTGGTCTTGTATATTCATTACCACGTCTTTGTGATTTGCTGGAACTATTCCATGATTGTTACTTTTCCCCCTTTTCCTGTAGACATGTGCTCCAGCAATTTTACCTCCTCTTCAAGCCTTATACCCAAGAAGTGCTACCAATGATCTTTTAGGTATCTGTTCTTAGATTTATGTGCTCTTGCATTACCATGTCTGAAGTTGAAGGGCGTGAAACTTGAGAAAGTCTGTTTTTCATATTACATGGAAAATTGACCCTTGATTGTCTTATGGTTTGAAGTATCTGATCTGGCTTGTTTTCCATGGGCTTCTTGTAGGCTTAAGAGCTGATGCTGAGAGAAATATTGCAGAAATTTGTGCTTCTAATATAATGGAATATAGATCAAACAAATACAGACCTGTCAATAGAAGTTCTTTGTCTGGGCTTTTCCTTTCATTTCTTGCCAAGGTAATAATTGTTTGACCCTCCATTTTAGTTGGTCTTATTCTAATGGTATGTGATTCAGAAAACATATGCTGAGATTTGTTTCAACTATCTTTCTATGTAATTGACTGTTTGCATATTGGTGCATATAATTTGGTGTGCTTGAACTTGTTGAAATTCTGTTCTTTAGTCTTACAAAAGAGTTGTTCTTTTAGTATTAACCTTTTCCTTAGTGATTTACTTGCAATTTTATTGATGCAGTTTTCCGACATTCATTTGAAGGCTAAGGAACTAGGAATTTGTCCTTTTACAGGACAATGGGAAGATGTGAAAAGCAACATGAGATGGTTGCCAAGAACTTACTCATTATTTGTATATCTCTTTGTCACTCTCTGTTCATCTCTCTTGAACAAAGCAGTAATTCCTAACGCTGCTGGTTTTTTCTTTTCCCACTGTTCAAAACTGATTAGATTGAGGATCCATTTGAGCAACCAGAAAATACTGCAAGAGCTGTCAGTGCTGGAAACTTGATTAAGATATCTGAAGCATTTCGGACAACCTATCAGCAACTTGCCACAGCCAATCAGACTCGGATTTCTATCCTTGGCACATTGGTCAGGCCCCATATATCTCATTTCATTGCTGGAATTCCAGTTGGGAAGCCAAGCTATCCTAATGTTCAAGATGGTTCAACTTGTCCAGTTCGCAGTGCAATACAATCACCATTGAACCGCACAAATGTTAGAAAGGATGGGCGTCCTAACAGAAAAGAAAATTACTCTAGCAGTTCGGCCAAGCAAAACCCAGGCATTCATCCCAAGAATTTGAATGTGCAACAGCAGGAAAGGTTTTCAAACAAATCTACCAACCAAAGACCTGTCAAACAATATAACAGTGCTGTCCAGCATGTTTGGAGGCCGAAAACTTATATTTGAAGTGCTAAAAGCTTCAACATGACTATTCCATCAGGGATTTTGAGATTGATGAACGATGCATCTTAGTTCGTTGGCTGGGGCGGAATTGGCTTTAAGCATCAAAATTTCTTGAGAATTGACCACTCTGGCACCAACCCGGTCAATTTCTATAATTACCTTCTTTTGAACAGTTCATGTTTGTTTTCTGGTAGTCCTTTGAAATGATTGTGCTTCATTCCTTGATCCTACCTTATTCTTTTTGGTCATTATCTATAAGAATGACAGGAGTGCAATGGAACTTGAGAAAGAATAAAGGCTTTTACTTTAAGTTATTGCAGTTGTTAAGTTACAAATGCAGAGTTAAACAGGATTTAATGCCTCCCTCCCACCGCTGGAGCATCCTTGCGGTGAACCTAAATATTGTCAGTATGAGAATACAATGCCCTCACCAACAATAAAGGCCATGTCCGTTTCTAGAAATGAGAATGCAAGATGTAAATTAAATTTTCCTGGTTGGTTAATAATAAGTTGAACAAACTCTCTTTCCTCTGCAAATCAAATTCCCTCCTGATGCTATTTTCTTGACAATCTTTGGTGTGAAATTGAGCTTTATCTGATATTTACATGATCACCATTAGCTTCTAAATTACATCATCTCAGCTAAGCAAAAGGTGTTTATCACATGTCAAGATCCTGTAACTTGCATGAGGACCCTCAGAAGTGTCGCGCAAAGTTGCTTGCCAGCCCATAGCATTTGCGATCTGTTGAAGTTCATCCATGACTTCAAGAGAATCAAGTATATATACCTTGCCACCAGGCCTAAGTATGCGGTCCATCTCAAGCATGATTGTGGACATATTACATCTGATGCAAAGAAGTAAGCCAATTAAAGTCCTTATCAGCACCTTAAAAGAGAGCTTGTTTGTCTATTCAACAAAGTGCGAGATACCTTTTCCTTTCAATAGAAAAGAGGCCAGCTGCGTGCACAAAATCATAGGTTCTTGGATATGTATCAAATGGCTCACACCTGATAAATCCGAAGAAATACTTTATGCAAATTTTTATATGAAAACAAGTGATCAAGGGTGAAGGGATTGCTAAGTGTCAACAAGAACCTTCAATATCAAAACTCTAAATATGAATCCAACCCTTGGCAATTTAATCAGGGACAAGAGGTAATACCAGTCATGCCTAACTCCTACGAGTCCACGATCATATATAACAGGTAATGTATTTGGTCCACTAACTGGAACCACGTTCATGACCCAGCAATCAAGTCCTAGATCAATCAATGCAGCTGCAAATCTACCAAAACCAACAAACGTAAAGTACAAAATTTGGCAAAATAATGGAAATTTGTAACTGAACAACTGAAAATTGAGCTCAATAGACATATTACCCTCCAAAGCCAGCTTTCATATCCAAAAAATTTCTTAATTTCAACTCCCTCCAGTGCCAAGCACGCACATATCCATCTATTGTTTCATGCCAATATTTTGACTCTGCCTTGAACAGCTCTTCTCTTGCTATGTGCGCATCAATTTGTATGCTCTGGAGCCTATCTGGAGGACTGTGCAAACGGGCAGGCCATGCTGTAACATTTGCCCCGTAACCATTCTCAGGAAGCCGAGAAATGCATGACTTCAAATCAGCATACCTAATAGCATGGAACAAACAAGCTATAATGGGTAATAACTAATATCTCGTGAGAAGGATTAGCATGGAATTACTGATCTATATATTCTTTTCCACAAAAATACCAAATGAGTATCTGCATAGCCTATCTTGGAGAAGAAACTTGTAGAAAAACACCAGAATATGAGACAGAAAGCAGCTGATTCACAAGTCTTTTGAAGTTCCATGAGGAAAGACTCGAAAATAAAATTACAATTGGTCAAGAATTTCTGAAATTGAAATCGCAAGGATTAAAGCAGTTCCTTAGCTTGCTGTCACTTTTTCTTAAATGCGCTAAGCAGAAAGGCCTTACAAGGATGTATTGAAGACATGTAAATATGGTGAAGGTACCAAACATTGTCGGGGTCGTCATCTTGATCACATAATGGAGGTGTTGTTACTGCATCTCGGCTTAAGTAGCAGCTATTATCGATGGGCTTTTTCCATATTGCAATATATCCTTCCTTCTTTACAAGCTCCCAGCAAAGACGACTAGTAAGGTTAAGCATCTCTGAGTTTACAAATGTTTACAAAACAATAACCAATGAGCCAAATCTAATTGTAAAAATATCAGGCAATGTAAAATGATTCTTCGTTAACCCAATATGTCTGAACCTATATGTCTGCATCTGAGGTTTGATTTGGGGGTTCTATTAGGGTATATATTCATCATTCAAATATAAATAGCCATGATCATATTAAAAACTCAAACTGATCTATGACGCCACCAATAACAGGGGACGATCAAGGAATACAGGTCATTCTAAAATGATCTGCGGAGAGAAAATTAATTGCCAACACAAAACCTTTCAGAAGCTAAAACCTAATGGCCAGTTTATGAGAATATTTTTTTACCTTGCCATTGTTCTCCTAATATCTGCTCGTGCTTGTAAACTGGCTGTGCAGCCCAAGCAAAATACCCTCCTGCCCGAAGCATTCTATTGACCTCAAGGAGCAAGATTCCATCTTCATTGATGCATAAATGGCAAAGGGGCAATATTTCATATAAAACATGAGTTAATAATGATGAATAGCTCAAAAAGAATCAGCGAGATAATTGACCAGGCAAGTAATTAACAATGTCAGGAAAACCTTATTATTAAGTACTACAAAAACATTTGTTATGCAGAGACCAAGGAATTAAATTTCAATAAATAAAAGAAAGAATTTAACGCAATCTTTTCAATAGTAAAAGAAGAATAAAGAAGGTAAAACTTGCAAGCTTAGAAGCATAAAGCATGTGAAACTTGTAAGATTAGAAGCATAAAACATGTAAAACTTTTAAAGATTAGAAGCTTAATGCATGTAAAACTTGTAAGATTCACTAATCAGCCTCACATTTCAAAAAGCAATAAAATGATCCCTGTGTTCACATATACTTAATCCTTTGGCTATACTGCCAGAAGCTAGTTCAAATTCAATAGACATACCATCACGAGTCCAGTTGATTCTGCATCTTGAACAATGTATCAATTCAAAGGCTTGACTTGGGTATAACAATCGGCGAGTTGCAAATGCAGCCACCATTGCAGGTACACCACGCTCAAGAGCAAATTGAATCTGGTTCTCATGAATATCTTTGGGAGCTATTGACATGGTTAAGACGTTTCGCGAGAGCAAATAGGCACCAAAACTTGCAACACCACATCCAACATCCAGAACTACTCGAGTGTGATTACCAAATGCAACATCTGGGACCATCTACATATTGAAGAAAGAGGCATTATAAATCAAGTGGATGGAATATCAAACCCAGAAACAATGCTGACATAATGCATTGAAAACCTCGGCAATCTGATCCAAGTATTTATCTGCACCATGAATGAACTGTGTACCCCCACCAGGAAACCTGAATTTGTCTTTCGCTTTGGACATCCAGTTTTGTCCCCCTTTATCCTCAACCAGACGGGTGTGAGGAACATTAGTATACCATACCTGTATGAAGGGACGTATCCCAATTAAAATCTTGGACAAATTAGGCTAAAAGGAGTTTTGGGAAAGATGAGAATAAGCTAATAAAAAAATAAATTTCACAAAGAACGAGATGTCCACCACTCAAAGTCAAACGAACTTCTCATTCAAATCCTAATCATATTGAATCGTTATTACGTTGCATTCAAACGGGTTAGGAAATTCAAGCAGATTCCACAAATTGCGAATTTTTTCAATTCCAATGCACGGAAAGACACCAAAGATAATGTATTAAAAGAAACCAAGAACCTAAGCAGAACACAAGATATCTATCTTTGCAAAAGAAATGCAGAAACCATTTCCCAGATACACAAGCAACTAAGCAACACTTCAATGCCAGACCATCATCAAACTCAACAAATTCCCTAGTCAATTCACCTTTTCAAATTGTTTTTCCATCATTAACCTTTTCATTACAAAAAAACCTAAAACAAAACATTTAATTCATCTCCATTTGCTTTACAACAAACAAGTCATAGCCACTCGTACCTCATCGCGACTCTTAGGCCAAGGAATTGGCTGCCTGTACCCTTTAGGCGGCGGAACCAAACAATACAACCCCTTATCTTTCTCCGGACAGTGCCTCTCATATTTCTCCCCTCTCTCCGTCGAATTCAATCTCTTAATAGCCTCCACATTGTCCAAACAAGGAATATACTCTCTCCTACTCTCTTCACAAAGCTCAAATCTTTTAACTCTAACCCTGGACTTCTCATTCCGCTGAGTCTCTACCTCAGTCTCATTCCCCAAATTCTGCACAACCTCCGGATCAAACTCCCCAACCTCAAACTCATCTCTCATCTTCCCATCACTGTCAATTATCCCAAAAGTCCGAGACGTCGTAGGAGGAGATCCTCCCGGCGACACTGTCTTGGCGGCGACGGTTTGGGGCTGGTTTTGTGAAATGAGTTGAGTGACATTAAAGTCCTTAATGAAATTAGGCGAAGTACCGATAGACTGGCGAGGGGTAGAGAAGAAGACGAGCTGTGGGTAAGCGCCATTTGACCAATGCTTGCCGAAGTAAAAGAAGGTAAAAGAGATTAGAGAGAAAGCTGCGATCTTTAAGAGCGGGGGGCTTTTGAAGAGGTCCATGTGATGCGAGCAAGCAATATACAAAAGCGATTTGATTGTTTCTTATAGTGGAAATTGCTGGCAGTACTAGTGATTGGGTTCGTTTTTTGCTTCTCAACTGAACCCAAAACGGCGGGTTTAATTTCAACGTTCCAGCGCCGGTACGAAATCCTTTATTATCAAATTTACTTGAATAATTTTGTTTTCTAAAAACATGTGTAAAAAAAAAGGTTAAAAAAATAACAGCACAGTCTTGGCGTTGGGAGTAACCTAAGCAGATAAAAATTCAATCCCTCGCTGCAGTTCGGCACCACCAAACAGCAAAAGCGTTATTAAGGTCTTCATTAATGTATTTCAATCTCAGCGCACCTCTCTCTCTCTCCTTTTCTTTTCCCTTTTATATCTATTTGAAAGCAAAATCGAACCTTTCCCTTTTTATGCTTTCTCCCTCGCGCCCGCAATCCATATAGTTGTCGTCTCTCTTCCCGGCCCAAATCCACTGCCAATTTTTACTCTTCCTCAATTTCTTTCTCCTCTCTTTACGAATTCCATACAATTCCTGCTTTGCGAACCCTAATATTCTAGTTTTTACACCAGTTGCTTCTAGGGTTTGTGGATTCTGTGCTTATGGTGTAATCTGTTCCAATTTATGCGTTTTGCAGCCCTAATACGGGTCTATGCATCGGTAACGGTACGTTTCATTGAAATCCGATTGCAATTCGTGCGATTTTATAGGCAAGAGCTGAGATTTTCGCAAAAGGTTTGAGCTTTACAAATTTAATTCGTAATAATGGGCGAGTTGATGCCCGATCTCGATAAGGAATCATGCTCAAAGTCGATAAACGAGACGGTGAATGGGTCGCATCAGTTCACAATTAAGGGTTATTCGTTGGCGAAGGGAATGGGAGCAGGAAAATGCATATCAAGTGATATATTCACGGTGGCTGGGTATGATTGGGCAATTTATTTCTACCCTGATGGTAAGAATCCGGAGGATAGCTCCATGTATGTGTCTGTGTTTATTGCTTTGGCTAGTGAGGGGACAGATGTGAGGGCTTTGTTTGAGCTGACGTTGGTTGATCAGAGTGGCAAGGGGAAGCATAAGGTGCATAGTCACTTTGATCGTGCTTTGGAGAGTGGACCTTACACACTCAAGTATAAAGGAAGCATGTGGTAATGTTTCTTTTTATACTTCATTTTATGCCTCTTTTGTGTATGGTTAATTCTGTTTCTACACATGGATCTAATTTTCTCGATTTAAATGGGGATATAACAGTGACTTTGGACTATTGTGAGCTTTTTGTGGAAATAATATTGTAGGCATCATAACTCAGGATTGTATTTAAGGTAGATTGGGTGCTGGTGAACAATTGCCAGATGTAATTGGCATTGCTGAGTGTCAGGATAACATGCCTCTTTGCCATTTAGTGCTTAATGTGATAGAAATTAAATTAGTGCGTTCTATTGTTGTCCAGTGCTCGTGTGAGTTGAATCCTCTTCTTTGGTTGGAAGGAGAGGCTGGTGCTGGGTATGAGGTTGACATCGACTCTCCCAACATCTTGAGAAATTAACGTTCCTTCATTTGTCTCTTCTTTATCAATTACAGGGGCTACAAGCGTTTCTTTAGAAGAACAAGCTTAGAAACATCTGATTACATAAAGGATGATTGTCTTGTCATGAACTGTACCGTTGGAGTTGTTAGAACTCGTCTTGAAGGACCAAAACAATATTCCATTCATGTCCCACCTTCCAATATGGGTCAGGGATTTAAGGACGTGCTTGACTCTGAATTCGGTTGTGACATAGTCTTCGAGGTTGGAGGTGAAACTTTTAAGGCCCATAAGTTGATCCTTTCTGCTCGTTCTCCTGTATTCAAAGCCCAGTTCTTTGGGCCTGTTGGAGATCCTAAGCTTGATAAAGTAGTTGTGAAGGACATCAATCCTTCAATCTTCAAGGTAGGGCTCTTCTTCTTCTTGGTTTAATTCGCCTGTTTCTATTTGTGATTGCATGATAGAAACAGACCATAATTGCGCACTTAAATTTCCTTCTATCAGATTTTGGTTCAGATTTTCAGTTCTTGGATTTCATTTCCTCATCCTTCCATAACGTTGCTGGCTGATTATATGTGAACATCACTTTGTTAAAGCTTTTCTTGAAGATTCGATAAAACTTTGCACACTGGTAGTTATGTTTGGTTCTTGTCCATCATCCTTAATCCTATAATCTAGGTTGTATCTCAAAAAAGTTATTGTTGATGATTCAAACTTTGTGATCCCAGAATCTTGTTCTAATGTTAAGTGGAACTTTTTATACCTGGAGTGTATGATTGAGTGCTACTACTTGATTAAGTGCTAATCATTTATGGAGCCTGAGATTTCTACCTTAATGTTATGTAACGAACCTAATTGTTAAGTCATTGGGCTTCTCTAGATCATCGTTCAGTGAATTCAACGTATTCTTTCCTGGGTGTGTTGTTTGGTTTTTCTTGGGCTGAATGCATGATAGTATCAAGTCGCTTAAATTTTCTGAACTTGTCAGTGGTGAGTTGTGTTTGTGACTTTTGCTCAATATATATCTGGTGTTCTAACTGTATCATTCGATGACGAGTTCATTTCATGTCATATAGATATGGAGCGAGATATTGTAATGTAGCCAGAGAATCCGCCGTTTCGGCTACCACAATAGTGTAGTCCATTGCCCCTCTTTCCTGTAAAGTGCTTGAAAATTTTTCTTCATTTTACTATTTAACAACTCAATCAGATTTCGGTAACTAAATATTTGATACTTGACAATTTAAAACATACTTTTCAAGTAAACGTATCAGGACTGTTTTTTTTTCTTTCCACTTGTCTTGTAATAGAATCTCCATAAATAAGATCAAACCTTATTCCATGGTAGATCCTACTGTTTTTCTTCCTGAAGAAACTATTTTTAGGTTGCTAGCAGATTAACTTCCTTATGAGTTTGTCTATTTGCAGGCAATGCTTGTTTTTATATACACAGACAAACTTCCAGATGTACTTGAAATAACGGGCTCATCATCTACGTGCACATCATTCAACATGTTGCAGCATCTGTTAGCTGCCGCTGACCTTTACCATTTAGATCGATTGAAATTGTTGTGTGCATCAAAGTTGTGTGAGGAACTCACTGCAGATACGGTAGCGACGACACTTGCACTAGCTGAACAGCATCATTTTTCTCAACTCAAGGCTATCTGTTTGAAATTTGCTGCAAATCCAGGAAATTTGGGAGGTAAGTTTGTTTGTAGGTGTCATCGATGAAAGTTTCAGGTTATGCAATATTGTGCTTATTAGACCACTTAAGTATAAATGAAGCCCCCATCTAAACATATTTATCAAAGAAGGGATCATAATAATGTCAGTAGTCTTAATGAATATTGCAGCTTTTGCTACTTCCATTCTACTTTAGGAATATGATAATAAAGTCAGTCTCAGTGGGTAATGTTTTGTGAAGGATAAAGAGTGCTGAAAGCTTTGAACACTGTTGAGCTTAGCTTGGAGATGCTTTTCTGAATCTTGTTACTCCAGTTCTTTTTCACTCTGTCCTTTAGAAATGGTTCTTGATGACATCCTTTTAGGAACTGAATGTGGTACAGTATGGAATTACTAGCCTTGCTAAGTTGTCTAATCTGAACTGGGGTTGAACCCAGAGTTAATCTGCAGTAGAAGTTTTTCCCAAATTATTGATGTAAGTGTCACATTATCTCAATTCTCTCCAGGATTCTAAATCTAACCGTGCATGATTCTTAATGAGTAATCCTGGTCATTATTTCTACATAGGGCGTGTGATATCGCACCTATATGAATGTCAGGTTTACATTTAGTGTTGAAGTTGGCTCATGTCATTCTCATTTTTGGCCAGCCGTAATGGAGTCTGAGGGATTCCAACACTTAGAAGAGAGCTGTCCTTCTCTATTATCTGAATTGCTAAAGACACTTGCATCAGGAGATGAGAATTCAAGCATGCAATCTAGTAGGAAGAGGAGCGGTAGCAGCATTTATGGACAAATAGTTACAGATGGCGCAGAAGCAGCAAACGCCAACAGGCGTGTACGAAGGCGGTTCTAGGTTTTGCTTCTTTTGTAATTGGTCAGTCTTGTAGCACAAGTCATTAATTGTAAGTGGGTTCTGGGTTTTGGCACTATATGTATCCTTGCTATATTGGTTTCTATTCCCAGAGAAAAGGAATGTTTAAAATGATTTCTTTTCTGATATATCTGGATTTAGATCGATCAAACTAGATATATAGTTCCTTTCCTATCTGTTTAATAATCCAATCCCATTTTAATCAGAGCAACGAATCGTCAGGAAAAATGCACACCTTTCTCAAATCAAAGCACGCGTAGGGCAACCCATTGGACTTGGACATGATAGCTGATTTAATCAAAATTTTAAAGGTCATTTTAAATTCCAACCATATCACTGACTTGATTGAGCATTGAAGAAAACCAAGGCAAGATAAACGTTGAACCTGATCGATTTCATCGTTCAACCTTCAAAAACTAACAAGAAACAATACATTCAATGCTAGCAATAAAAGTACATCGGTGTATTGGATTCGGTCATTATATCAGCTTTAACCACCAAATCCATACAATGTCCTGCCCTGCCTTTTAAGAGCGTATATGACGTATAGCAGTCACGGTCTTGCGGCGAGCGTGCTCGGTGTAGGTAACGGCGTCGCGGATGACGTTCTCTAGAAAAATCTTCAGGACTCCACGAGTACGTTCGTAGATTAGATCGCTAATTCTCTTCGCCCCACCTCTACGAGCCAATCAGCGAATCGCAGGCTTGGTGATCCCTTGGATATTATCACGCAGCACCTTCCTGTGCCTCTTTGCTCCTCCCTTGCCCAAACCCTTGCCTCCCTTGCTTCTTCCGGACATTTTCTCGACAAAAGTGATGAAAAATCTCGAGGAAAAGAGCAATTAGGATTTAGCAGATTTGACTATAATGCGATTGACGATGGTAGTGGAAAATGGTTGTTTATATAGGAGTGCGCATTGGACTTTCATCGATGTTGTGAAGCAGCTATCTGTGTAAACTAGTTTTGTTGGATTATAGTCGTCGAGGGATAATGTATCGACCGTTGATCTGGGTAAGCACTTGATTGGCCAAGGCGACACTCATCGGATTGATGACATGGGATGTTTTAGTAGCGGGCTTCTATGTGCAATTTGAGCCCACTTTCTATAACAAACCCTCACCGGACGTCGGACTTTATCGAACCAGCTTTATGGTTTAATTCATTTTTATTAAATATTTTATTAGGCAAAAAATTAAGAGGAAAAAAAACCAACAAAAAGACGACAAGAAACCATACCAGTGATCTTTCAATTTATTCATATCATAACTATTCCCTAGTTCATTATTTAAGTAGCATGTAGAAATATTCTTATATTGTGCTCTTCTCATATGAGTCACCCCTAATTACGGGGCACATTGGAATAAAATTATCGAGGTATGTGACATTATTTACACCAGTGAATTGAGAAAGTTTGCTCGTGGAATATTTTACTGATAAGGCTCAGCGGATCTGCATCATGAGTTTCCAGCCTATATATCATTCAAATAGTTTATAGAACAAATTATCCATTAGAGATCAGAGATAAATAAAAATTAATTGTAATATAAATTCCAAGTATGCTAGCCGAGACATAAGCCTTTAATCTCTATTTGGGCATCAATTCTCAAAGGTTTGTTGTTTAGGAATCTACACTGTCTAATCTTTCCCCATTTAACAAAGTCCTCAAGCAGGATATACAATTTAAGACTTTCTGATACATAGGGTTCTCATGAAGAGGCAAATGTAGAGCATACTTGTCTTTCTATATGATTGTGGTTACATTATTCAAGAATCAAATTTTTAGGAGAGAGAGAACTTATAAAGAAGCCATAGGATGAAAAACACACAATATTTTTATTGATTTTCTTCTGTGTTTACAATGAAAGGGAAGCCTTGCTTTTATAAACTAGATAGAGACAAACAACTTTTATGCTATATTTGGTTGGATGTAAGATTTTTAAAGAAGTGGAATGAAATGATTTATAATAGAATGAAATGTAACTAGATGTAATATTAAAAATTATTGTTTGGGAGGGATGGAATGGTTCATAAGTAATATAGGGAAATATTGTTTAGAAGATGGATGAAATGAAATGTAATGTAAGTATAATAATAATGAATGACTACTCTACCCTTGATAGAACAAAACATATGTTAATTGATATAAAACATAAGGTTGAGGGTATAATTGATATTATAAAAAATTACTAAGAGTATATTAGGTAGTACATATTAATCATTTTATATTCCATCCTAAATCCCAAATTGGTGGTAACTTAATTTTATTGTTTAATATCGAATAAGATGTAATGTGAAACCCTCTCTTTTCATCATATTGCATCTTATTCCATTATAAACCCTCCTCTCAAACAATGAAATAATATTCCATTCCATTACTAATCGCCCTAACAAATATAACCTTAGGGAAAAGACTCTCATAGTATAATAATATACATTAATCTACAAAAGCAAAAGTAAAAGGAAGAATTATTGGAAAACATTGGGTCCAATAATATTTCTAAAGGATAAGAATACGCTAAAAAGATAAGAAGGGATCTTTCTAGCAAGGAGATGCAGAGAGAAAGCATAGGCCACCACTATCATCAATGAAGTCTGTCATGTCCATGTCTTTGCCATACTTTTCCATGGCTTGGATAAAATTGTCAATCTTTGTATCAGTCCAAACAAGAGGCCATAGGTCTTGGGTGTCTTGGAAATAATCATGAAGATGGGGTCCAGTGCTAGTGTTGGGCTTTGGATTTGTAGAACTTTCTCCTCTTTCAAACATTCTTTTGGACTCAAATCCAAGAGGCCTTCTAGGCTCAAAGCCAGGAGGACATAAAACTTCACCAGCCATGATATTGAAACCCACAGTAGCAAATTAGTCCATGGAGGTCTAATATTTGTCAGTAGGAGAAATGGGTTCTGATAGGATAAAATCATCTAGGTATGGTCTTAGAAAGGTACATGTTGTAGGCTTGGTGGTCTTTGGGTAATGGTTCAGATGGTCTAGAAAGAAGTAATGATCTCTCAATATATCTTTATATTGCTTAGACTAATCTATAATGGTACGCCATTGCTAAAAATGGTTGATAGCTCATATATAACTATAACCAGTAAGACTATAAGGACGATGAATGATGAAAATTGAATGGGCCTTCTGTTCAGAGAGCAAAATAGCCATAATTGATGCCTGTTTAGGATCTACCCAAGTTGGAGACGCCATTTTTGTAATAATTGGAACCATTCTAAAAATGTCCAGAGAAGTGAGTCGACATTGGCTGGATTTGAAAGGTGTTGATAAACATAGAGCGGTGAAATAGAAATTGGGCAACCATAAAGGGCAGATAAAGCTTTGAGATGCCATATGTTGGCTTCAGAAAGAGAATGATAGAGATGGTAGACAATCCGATAAGGAGTGTCGGTATCAAAATAATGAGGATGTGGAGGGATATTCAGAGTGGTGAAGACAATGTGAAGGTAGTGGAATAAGCTTTTTGGGAGAATAAGAACAATGTAATCTAAGGTTTTGGGAGGAGTTTTTGTGATGGGAGGAACGAACTTGTTGATTTTTTCATATAAAGGATATACTCCATAATAGGAAGGAGGAAAGAGATTGCTTTTTTAGTTTACGAGGTCGAGAAAAGAAGTTTGCGAGGATGTTGTGGTGACCTTTAATATGGTGAATAGTGAATTTATAGTGAAAAAATCATTCTTGCCATCAAAGCAATTGGCTGTCTAGTAGTGTATGCTTTTTAGGCTCGAGAATCTTAGGAAAAGCTGTGTTGTCCATTTCAATCAGAAAGTAATAAAGGCTTAGATGAAAGTTGAAATTTTCGATGTCCTTTTATTACTATAAAAATCTTTTTGTAGATAGCATGATAATGCTTTTCTAATTCTTTGAACTAACCACAGGCATGGCCGTAGTTGTTGGGCCCCGATTCGCATTAAGCATGTTTAAATTATTTTGAGGTTTTAGTTTGATAATTCTAATTTGGTTGGAAT
>JANZLH020000414.1:435608-445831 GCA_026770325.2 Erythroxylum fimbriatum
GCTAATTTCTAGTGATCCACGAATTGTGGGATCCTATCCTTATCACACCATTATGTACATTAATGCATTCCTTAATACTCCCCCTCAAGTTGGCGAGTGCAAATTTTGTACTCCCAACTTGTGTCGCAATGTCAAAAATTGATCCTTCCCTAACGCTTTAGTAAAGATGTCGGCTAGTTGATAACACGTTGGCACATACAAAGGACGGATCACCCCAGCTTGTAATTTTTCTCGTACGATGTGGCAGTCGATCTCAATATGCTTCGTACGCTCGTGAAATACAGGATTTGCTGCAATATATAGTGCTGTCTGATTATCACAAAATAGCAGTGTAGGAGCATCGCATGGAACCTTCAAATCTTGCAAGATATAGCGTAACCAAACTAGTTCCAGACATGTATTAGCCATAGCGCGATACTCTGCCTCTGCTGAAGACCTCGAAACGTTAGCTTGCTTCTTCGATTTCCATGAAATAATGGATGATCCAAGGAAAACACAGTACCCAGAAACTGATCTTCTAGTACTCTGACATCTGGCCCAATCTGAGTCACAGTATGCCTTCAATGTGAGGTTATTTTTAGATGGTAATAGAAGCCCTTGTCCTGGCATGCCCTTGATGTATTTCAGAATTCGAATTGCTGCATCCCAGTGCGGTCGGCGAGGAGCTTGCATTAACTGGCTCAACATCCTCACCGAAAAGACTATGTCAGGCCTTGTAACCGTGAGATATAGTAATCTGCCTATGAGCCGCCTGTATTTGGACGGATCTTTTAACAGCTCTCCATTATCTTGAGATAATTTGAGATTTTGCTCCATTGGAAATTTGTCTGGACGAGCACCTGTCAATCCTGTATCCTGCAAAATATCAAGGGCATATTTTCATTGTGACATATAAATCCCGTTTTTAGAACGAGAAAACTCAATTCCCAGAAAATATCGTAAATTGCCAAGATCCTTGATGCGGAACCGTTGGAGCAAGAACCTTTTGAGATTACTTATCTCATGCAAACTGTTCCTAGTCAAAAGGATGTCATCTACATAGATTAAAATGGCAGTGAAGGAAGACCCTTGATGCTTAGTGAACAAAGAATAGTCCGCCTTGGACTGTTGATAACCGACGGTTCGAAGTGCGTCAGAAAATGTTGAAAACCATGTCCGAGAGGCCTGTTTGAGACCGTACAGTGATTTATTGAGTCGACATACAACGTTCTCCCCCTGTCGACGATGTCCAAGTGGTAACTCCATATAAATAACCTCGTGCAAGGTGCCGTGTAAAAAAGCATTTTGCACGTCTAATTGATGAACAAACCAATTACGGGCCGCGGCCACGGTGAGAAGACACCGAAGGGTTGTAAGCTTTGCTGTGGGCGAAAATGTTTCGCTGTAGTCGACTCCTGCAATTTGAGTATACCCTTTGGCAACGAGACGTGCTTTATACCGTTCAATACTGCCATCGGACCGATATTTTATTTTGTACACCCATTTGCACCCTATGGGTTTGTGACCTGCTGGAAGGGGTGTGAGGCTCCACGTTCGGTTTAGCTGCAAGGCTGTTAATTCATCATCCATAGCCTGCTTCCAATTGGGATCAAGGATGGCTTGAGCATATGTGGTAGGCTCTTTGGTACCTGTAATATTAACTAGAAATGCACCATGGGTGGAATTGAAACGGGAATATGAAAAGAAATGATGAAGAGGATACCGGGTTGACAGTGACTGGCGTGAGGTAGAGTCGGATAGATTGGCGAGGGCTCCCATCACGTAGTCTTGATGCCATGTTGGAGGATGTTTAGTGCGATCGGAGCGACGGATCGTTTGTGGAGGTGTGGCTGAAGGCTGAGGAGAGACTGGATCATGATCCGTAGGAGTAGGCAGATTTTCTGAAGTTTCAGGGGATGGAGAGAAGGAATCCAAATCGGATGGAGTTGTACTTTCGTGCATGTCAGACGGAGCAGGAGTGGTGGAGTGTAGTTTATTTGGAGTAGAAGGAGGCATGTCAGAAGTCAAATTGGGTAGGACCACAGGTATGACGGTCGAAGGTTTTTCTGGAGAATACGTAAGGAAAGGGAAGACTTGTTCATTGAAAGTTACATCTCTACTAACAAGAATTTTGCCTGTTTCTATATCAAGTAGTTTGTAGCCCTTTTGATTGGTAGGATAATCGATAAAGACACATTGTCGAGCTCGGGGATCGAATTTCTACTTAGGTGAAGCAATGGTGGCATAGCATAGACACCCAAATACTCTTAAATGAGAGAGATTCGGAGCTTTGTTGTAGAGGAGTTCAAAAGGGGATTTATTTTTGAGAAGAGGAGAAGGTAGATGGTTAATGATGTATATGGCAGTTAAGACACATTCCCCCCAAAACTCTATCAGTAAGTATGATTGATAAAGTAATGCACGAGCTGTATTAAGGATGTGTCTGTGCTTGCGTTCTACAACCCCGTTTTGTTGCGGAGTGTAGACACAAGTTTGTTGACATTTGATGCCTTTTTGGTTGAAAAAATCTTTCATGGATAAAAATTCGGAGCCATTATCGAAGCGCACTGTTTTTACTGTGACTTGGAATTGATTGTGTGCAAATGTGATGAAAGACTCTAATAGATGTTGGGTCTCGGATTTTTTATGCATGAGAAACACCCATGTACACCTAGTAAAGTCATCTACTATGGTGAGAAAGAAACGTGCACCTGAATGTGTTGAAATTTTATGCGGTCCCCAAATGTCACAATGCAATAAATGAAAAGGAAATTGTGATTTTATTGTGCTTAAGGGAAAAGGAAGACGAGTTTGTTTCGCCTTTGAACAAACACTACAGTTATTGTGATCAGGAATGGAATTTCTATTTAAATGCAAGAGATGTGAGGTGAGCTTGAGACACGCCTGAGATGGATGTCCGAGGCGTAGATGCCATAAATTGGTACTATAAGAGACTTGGTAGGATTTCGGTGTATGCTTTAGTGGAGTAATGTAGTATAGACCCCCGTGTTGTTCACCCGAGCCAATCATCCTCCTCGTAGCCAAGTCCTGTAAAATACAATCATTTGGAGAAAAAATGACACGGCAATTTAACGCTTTAGTTAATTTGCTGACTGACATAAGATTTAGGTTAAAAGAAGGAACATAAAGCACATTTTCTAATGTGATATCACGATTGAAATTAATTGTGCCCGTGGACCTGATAGGTGCGGTTGAACCAGTGGGTAAATTAACTGACGAAATTGACGGTGATGATGTGTGTGAAAAGAGGTGTGAATCTGAAGAAATATGGTCAGTGGCTCCGCTATCCAGGATCCAAGACTGTGTAAAAGTAGAATTAATAGAAGATTTATGACTTAACAGACCTGCAGCGTTTGCGAATGCTTCAGCTTTACCAGAATTGTTATTCATCATTGAAATGGCTTTTGCTAGCTGCTGAATTTGTTCAGTAGAAAATCCTGGCACCGAATATGCATTAAGATCATTGTTATCATGAGTCTCAGAAGAATCTGCCATGTTAACAGACGGATGCGGAGGCCGTGCTCCATTTTTGAAATTTCGCTGCTACTGTGTGTTACGCCCACCGGGGCTCCGTGTCCCATTTTTAATACGGCACCTATCCTCAGTGTGGCCTCGTTTATCACAGTATGTGCAATGGAATTTTAAAGTCCGGCATTCGTCTATAGTGTGGCCAGGTTTATTACAGTGGTCACAATGTTTACCTTTGGATGATTTCCAATTTGTCAACCGGTTTTGCACAGCTGCAGTGATGGAAAAGTTCTCGCTGCCAACATCCGAAATCATCTGTTGTTGGGTTTCTTCTGAAATAACCAAAGAGTAGGCCTGGCGAACATTAGGTAATGGATTCATGACAAGTATATTAGATCTAATTACCTTGTAAGAATTGTTGAGCCCCATGAGGAATTGCATCAATTTATCCTCATCCTTTTCGTCTTGATGTTCTTTTGCAGTTATGGGTCTGCGATACAACTCAAGTTCATCCCAAAGGGCCTTGATCTTGATGTAATATGAAGCTATGGACAATGTGCCTTGTGACATAGTTGCTATTGCCTTTTGAATCTGAAATATTGCGGGTGCATTTTTCCGCCCAAATTGATCATGTAAATCTTGCCATACCTGATGAGCAGTCTTTGCGTGGATTACTCCTGCTGCGATGTCTGGCTCGATCGAATGACTAAGCCATGAAAGAATCATTGAATTACATTGGTTCCATAACTCATAGTTCATTGGATCATTAACTTCTGAGGGTGCCGCCAGGCTGCCGTCGACAAATCCAAGTTTCTTTTTGGCTGTAAGGGTATGCATCATCGCCGTTTTCCATGATTGATAGTTCGTGCCATTCAATTTGGTTGAGACGAGCATGTGCCCGGGCTGGTCTGAATGATGAACATAATAGGGATGCGACGGATCTGTTCCAGCAATTGCTTTAGGAACAGTTTTGGTAGATGATTGCTTTAGTGGTAGATGATTCTGCCACTGATTTTGTCTTGCGGAAGGCTTTCAGAGCACCAGGAAACCAGGGAACTATGTCTCTGATACCATATAAGAAAATAAACTAAGAAAGAAGTACTGGAGATGGTGGCATGAATAATTCGTATTGCTCTGTGTGTGTAAATTAGCAAACTGTACATACAGATTTATACAAACGAAAAAGGTAATCAACTCCATGTTTCAGGGCTAATTTCTAGTGATCCACGAATTGTGGGATCCTATCCTTATCACACCATTATGTACATTAATGCATTCCTTAATAACAGGCTCACCAAGCCAATGAACACCGACAGGGAGACGATAGCTATAGTTGGCTAACCAGTCCGCACAACAATTGTCTTCCCGAAAAACATGACTCACCCGCACAACCCAATTCCGAGTCAGCAACTCTCGGATAGCTGAAAGCAATGGGTTAACTTCCCGCTGATGTGCACTTGTGAGACTTAACACCACCAATGCAGAATCAATAGTTAAATCCACCCGGGTATAACCGTGAAACCATGTAAGTGTTAAGCCATAGTAGACTGCCCATAATTTCGCCTGCCAGGACGAACAACAGCCCAAATTGGCTCCAAATCCGACCAGCCAACGCCCTCCAACATCCCGAAGCTTGATACAAACACAAGTAGTGATATATTTAGTAGCAACGTAAATAATATAGATGTTCATGCCTAGATTGAATCGTACTACAACAGTCTAACTCCTTGTTATTTGGAAACTGGAGAATGATACCAACCATCTGAGTTTCTATTAGTTTATCCTTGTCGTAAGATGAAACTTTTCAACCACCTTTTTTCATATACTAGAAGTTTTACTCTCTCTGAACCAAATTACCAATAATGCGGTTTTAGAAACTTGAGAGGAGGCAAACCCTATTAAAGCGATAATTGTTTTGAAATTTTCATTAATATTACGAGTAATGTTTCAACTGTTATTGTTCTTTGATATCGTTTATGACCCTCATATTTCTATATGAGTCTAGTACAAATGCACGCTTACATCAATTGCGATGATGTGCTCAATTAGTCATTTTGATTGTTTTTAACCCCAAGTATTTATATGTTTATATTGTTTTTAACCCCAAGTATTTATAACCCCAAGTATTTTGTCATTATCAAAAAGGGGGAGATTGTTGGACCAATGGTGGTTGACAAAATAAATCCCTTAATGTTTTGATAATAATAAAATGTATAGATTTGGTAAGAAAGTTATTGCAGGTGTTTTTAGATTGAAAGAAATCTAGAAGGCTTATAAATTATTGAGGAATCAAGAAGGAAACAATATTCAACATAATTAAGGCATTAAAAATGAAGATCATGAGAGATTTGATAGAATATATCCGTTGGAGGAACAAGTCGACTTACACTTTATACAAGTCGAGTTATCAAAGGGCTGAAGTGAAATATGTTGACACAAGTCGAGTTATAAGAAGCTATAAGTCGAGTTATCAAAAAGAGAAGATGTAACATATTGACACAAGTCGACTTATCATGAACAAAAGTTCGCACTGAACTAAAAAGTGGCGTTGTAAAAGTTCGCACTGAACTAAAAAGTGTCCAATACAGTGGTTTGCCAAAATCCTAAGTGGAAGCTTAGGTAGAGGATGTAGGTCTTAGCACCGAACCTCTATAAAAATTGTGTTTGATCTTCTTCCCTCCTCTTTGCATTTGTTTTTAATTAAATTGGTTTTGTGTGAATTACTTCTGATTTTTTGTAGAGCTTATCAAAAAAAGATTAAAGATCTATTCAACCCCCCTTCTAGATCGTTTACATATACTGTTTACAATATCATACCGTATTTGGTCGTACTGACAAAAAACTGATACCGAATAAGAAACTTCATACTAAACTCTAGTACTAGTTGATACTGATCCTTTTAGTTGGTACTAGTCCGTGACCAGAATGTTAGTAAAATATCAGTTAGAATTATAAATTTTAAAAATGTAGGACTAAATTGAAAAGACTTATAATTTTCTTATATAAAATTATAATAATTTATACATAAAAAGAAATATGATAAAGGGTTAATTACAAAAAAATCTTAAACTTTACTCAAATTTACAATTATAGCTCAAATTTTAAAAAGTGACAATTAAATATCAAAACTTTTAAAAAAATTTTCAAATCTATCTCAACATTAATATTTCTCTTAACGTTGTTGACGTGACAAACACGTATGATTACAATTGTATTTAATTGTACATGTTAGACTTAATTAAACTAATTAAGTGAAATTATGAAAATTAAGGAAAATTAAAAGAAAAAGGTAAAAACCCTTTATTTGAGATTTAGATTATCTTACACATTTTTTTCTCGGTGGCACCTTTTCTTCCCCGTCGCAAACCTTTTCTTCACTCGTCTTTGCATTACAGAGTGTTCTCGGACCAGCTACAAAATTTTTTTGCTGCTTTTTGTACCAACTACAAATTGTCACACATCATTCTTCGTTGTCATCTATGTTTGCCCTAATTAAACCAATAGCTGCAATAAGAGTTTCACACCATTCTTCGTTGTCTCTTTTGTTGAATTTACCTTCTCAATTCTTCTTTGGGGTGTGCACTAAATGTAGTGGATGGTGTGAGAATGGTGGGTAACTGACAGTGTTCATTTGTGTAATATATTGGCTATGATATATTTATTGTACACACCTATTGTTGTTATGCAACCTACTTTTACTTACTATTTGTAACACCCAAATACCCCCTGGGAGGATATCTGGATGCCACATGATACAGGACAACAAAACAAAACGTTTCACACATGCATTTTTAGAATCTTAAACATACATATAATACATATCGTAATTTTAGAAACAAAAAAAATCCAAAGTTATATACAAGCCCAAACAAACTAAACCAAATACATTTTGAGCAATATAAAAAAAAACAGACTCCTTTGGCCAATGCAGTTGACTTGTTCCAGTCTTTACTCTTTGTTCTGAACCTACACGAGGCAAATCCACCGTGCTAAGCATATAGCTTAGTGAGTAATAACTAATCTAAACATGAAGTAATAATAAACAATTTATCATACAGAATCATATAACAGCATAAGCATGCATTAAGAGATTATCTAACATTAAATCTGACATAACGCATTTCAGAACAGCTTTTTATACTTATCAGAACTGAATATCACAAGAGGGTATAAACCCGTCAGAATCATAATACAGTTTTTGTCAAACATATATCAGGACTGCAAATCCATTTACAGAGGCGGGTAACGGGACTTATACAGGAGAGACCGAAGTCTCGACACTGAAGTGTCCAGGAGAGACCGAAGTCTCGACATCGAAATGTCACAGGAGCAGCTGCAGACCCTTCTAGGCATGCCTATTTACCCACAACTAGGACTTAACAGTTTTAAAACAAACAAGGTCATTTCAGACATTTCATGTGCAAGCAAATAGCACTTCCAATGATATCAACATGCATCAAACGCCTCGGACAAACATTGTTCGGAATCAACATAATTCAGTTCATATTCATCAATATCAATTTTATTTAGTAAAAAATAAAACAATCCAAGGTGAGACTATTTTAGGTTACTCATAAAATTTACCGTCTAAATTACTTAACTAGAGCGCCCTTACTGTTTATTACCTCGAAGTCCCGGCAATATCTGGAAGTGGTCGTTCTATGCGTTCCTCTATAAGAGTTAACACATATACAAATCACTATTGTGCATGATTAAAAATTCACTAATATATAATGAATATGTATAATGCATGTTCATAACAAATTCCGGGAGTATTCCATAATTCACAACTCAAATTTATTCAATCCCTAATTGTCAATTAAATCTGAAAATCCACAATTTCGCATGGAGAGGTAGACAATTTTCTTATGAATCTAATGCTTTGAGAATCAGGTCATTCGGAGGTCGGATGACAAAGATATGGTCAAAAGAGTGAAAGAATTAAAAAAATAAATAAAATTGCAACAAGAACAAACTCGCGATTGCGACCTGGCTCGCGATCGCGAGCAAGGAGAAGGGATGGACGACTCGCGATCGCGACCTCAGAAAAACAGTACTGGGTCGCGATGGCGACGGGTCGCGACTGCGAGCGGCCTAAATGATTTTTCGCGACTGCGATTTGCCGTCTTCTAAAGGCCTGCTCGCGATCGTGACCGCTCGCGATCGCGAGTCTCAGACATAAGCGGCCATCTCGCGATCGCGATTTGCTTCTTCATCACCGAAATCGCAGCCTTCTTCACTAATCTTCCTACTGATTTATTCATTCATACTTATCAATTCTGCCCTTTTACTCCACTACAATCCCAAAACAACTCAAAAGCAAGCTTATCTAGTGTTTAGCATTAAAACCGAAATCTCCCTTCTGCTTTCTCTCACTCTGTATTTTCTTTCTTTTATCTGATACTTTTCTTCTCTCTTCTTCCATTTAACCACTTCTAAAAGGTCAATTATGCTCGTTTATACTCACTGAAACTTCAAACCAATTCAAAAACAATTCTAAACTTCAAGCATCACCAATCCAAAATTTCACTTCTCCCTCGCTCTCTCTACGGTACACTTTCCATTTCTCATATTTTCATCCATTGCATTTTCTTTCATTTCTTATCTACTCTTACACCTCATTTAACTCATTCCAACCTCACCAAAATCATTTTCCTTACCAGCCAACACGTTTAAACTTTCCGAAAACATTCATGCTTATTAATAGGAAAAGAACAGAGCATCACTGAAACTACTAGTCTAAACTCATGCATGCATATATATATATACACTAGAAAAGATTCATTATCACAACTACTAACCGAGTTATTTGCAGCAGTAAGAGTGAATCGAAAGCACAAAGATTGCACAGCTGTTGTTTCAACAAAATTTTCAAGATAGACAGTGATGAAAGAGTTTCGGTGGTTCAAGCAACAACAACTTCCGAAGGCTTTTTATTCTTTTCAAACTAACGTATCTGATATCGTGGGTTTTTTTGCATGAAAGACATGTATCATATACATGTCACATTCAAAGCTAAATGTCTCATTTACAAGCTGCCACGTGTCACTGTATACTTGGTCCATTATTTTAGTATTTTTGGTTATTTATTTATTTTTCTTAATCTAAAAATACCCAAAATTTTTCGAAAATTCCTAAAATTTACCAAAAATTCTGAAATAATAATATGATTTTCCAAATAAATTTTCAACTCAAAAATAATTTACCAAATATTTCTAAAATACTTGAAATGTACGAAAATTGCCAAATCACATTTAATATAGTCCGAATAAATCCATAATTTTCATTTATAACCTATTTACCTGGAAAATGTTATGAATGCATCCCAAAATGATTATGCACAAATAAGCAAATATTCAAATATGCGATGCATAAAACGTACTAAATTTCCTTAATATCCTAACCCCTAATATGGGGCGTCACAATTCTTCCCTCCTTAAGAAATTTTGTCCTCGAAATTCATACCTGATCCGAATAATTGCGGATACTGAGCCTTCATGGTTTCCTCTGGTTCCCAGGTTGCTTCCTCAAGTCCATGGTGTTGCCAGAGGACTTTTACCAAAGGTACTGACTTGTTTCGAAGTTGTTTAACTTCTCTGGCTAATATGGAAATTGGCCCTTCTTCATACGACAAATCCTGTTGCACTTGAATTTCTTGCACAGGAATCTTATGTGTGTCATCAGATCGATATCTTCTTAACATAGAAACATGAAACACATCATGCAATTTGGCCAATTCTCCAGGAAGAGCTAGT
>JANZLH020000414.1:523404-540799 GCA_026770325.2 Erythroxylum fimbriatum
TACCTTGTATCCTTGCTTATTCTTGCCTTCCCTTGCTCTTGATTCCTCTAGCTCCAATTTTCCTCTTTAATTTCCTTTAACATTAACCACAAAATTCCCAATCAACAAGCACCCAAAATTGAACAACCCATGTGACACAAATCATAGAATTGATCTTGGAATCACTAAACCCATACCATTCTTAGGTTATCTAAACCATAACCCTATCAAAACTCAACAAAACTCAAAACCCTCTTACCTTAATCTTCACCAAATCATGAAGTTTCTTGGTTCATCTTGTAGCTCTTGACATCCTCCACGTTTTTCCCTTCTTGAGCCCCACGAAAATCCTTCTTGAAGGTCTCCAAAAATCCAGCCCTAGCAAACCTTTCTTTTCCTCCTTCTTCTTCTTCTCCAACGACACCTTATCTCTCCTCCCTCTCTCTATTTTCGTCCACCACTCTTCTCTTCCACCTAAGCCACTTATTTCCTTCTTTTTATACTACTAATTAAGTTACTTAAGCCCAACTCAAGCCTAAGCCCATTTCCACTTCCTCCCTTATTCTTCTTCTAACTTACAAGACAACTCAAGCCCAATTCATCTTTTCCATTTTCTTAAGCCCATTTTATTTTCTCTTCTTTCATTTGGGCCCAAGGCCCATTAACATATTTAACCTTCATCTAACACATTTAATTACATTTATACATGCTACCTAACATGCCATCTAACTTATTAATCTCATTTAATCCATGATACCTAACTCAATTAATGCCATCATACTTATAAATTATTAACTTAATTTGATCTACTAACTATGCTTTAATCCTCTAATCATGCTTAATTAACATAAAAGAAATTCGGGGCTAACAGAAGAGTTCATTGATTGTAAGGCTAAAAAAGGATAAATATTCAATTATGTTCGAGGGAAAATCTTGTCATCAATTCAAGTAGTGGAGAGGACTAAAAGCTACAGAGAAGCTTCATTTATTGGTAAGCATACTTCATAAATTATTGTAAAATTGAGAACAATTTATGTTATTGTGATGTCGATTGGCTATAATACAAACTTTTAGGGTTTACTTCTTCTATTTAGAATGCAATAATAATAGAAAAATGAAAAAATCAATGATTTTCTTTCTTTTAACACTTCCTTAGTTATTAGAATAATTTTTACCCTTTCTACACTATATGTGTGTTCATACATAATTATTTTAATTTGTACTTGATTCAGTTGGAGGTATTTAATATCACTTAAATTTATTAATTTTTTGTTAATATGTAGAAAGACTTGGATCTTAAGGGAGCTTCATTATAAAATAGACATTATAAGCATTCTATAGCATGAGTTACAACTTGATATAAATAAGTATTCTAACTTTAATGAGAGCTATTAGTGAAGTATAAATCAACAGATGAACACTAGATTAATGCATAATGCATTAATTTGGTGTTAGTAAAATCAATAAGACCCAATAATAATTCTAGTCTAAAAATTATGCATATGTAAAAAAATATATTTTAAATTAGAGTTAAGTAAGTATTTTCAATATAGCTATAAAATATTGGGTGTAGAAAGTATGAATACTTATATTAGGCTATAGTTAATAGTCATGGATTGAATTATTTATTATTAAAAGCTAGGTTCATTTTAAGCAAAGAGTGAGTTAAGCATAAAAAAGTTGAGATAATTGAAAAGAAAAAGGTAGAAAAGCATAGCTATAAAACAAAGTACTTAAATAGTTTTCACTAAATAAATAGTAGAATTCAAAGGTATGTAGATAATATTTAATGTTGGATTACATGTTAGTGGGTGATGGAAGTCTATATCATGAAATTTTTAGTGTTTTCTATTTCATAAATTACAAAGAAAAGTAATTATTAGACTCTTTCTAAGTCATGGCCATAGAATTTATGTATTGTGCAACCTAAATAGGTAAAGGGAACTATTCCAAGAAATTGTTTAAGACTTGAGATTGTTGTTATATTTGGATTATATCTCTCACTTATTTTGTATATATATTTTTCTATTATAGAGTTTATTATCTATATATATATATATATATATATTTGGACTAAAAATTACTACGTGATTAGGACCTTTAACCACTATATTCTATCTTACAAATGTACATATGAAAAGAGAAATAGGGTACACTTTCTTTATTAAAATATTTTCATAGTATCATAACTTTGCGTTTGAGGTTTAAAATATTATTAATTTATTTTAGTACTATCATATTTTTTTATTATCATTTGTTATATTTGATGTTCTTTAAGAATTAATTGAGTTTATCTTTATAGTTTCCTTAGAAACTTATAATACTATATTTGTAACCATGGGTAATGGTGCTCTTAAACTTTGTACGATATTCACAGATAAAAACCACTTGATATAAGAATTTCAATTTCACTTATATATGATAGGGAATGAATTATGAGAACATATTGATGGTTCACTTTTAGTCTAAATTTGGAAAAATTTACCATAAATTTCTAAGTAATCATCAAAATATTTAGGTAGACACCAAATCACTTAGAAAATAAAAAGACTTATTATTGCACTTGACTTTAACGAAAGCAACTTTCATTATTGCGTAATTAGTTCATACATGTAAAATTCTTACATATGTCAATGTTTCATCTAAGAAAAGAATAAACTATTATATATTAATGATTGTTAGATACTTTAATTGCATATAAATTAGTCAAAATTAGCAGTAGTTACATAGATGGAGAGACATTGATAATATATTACTAGGTCAAATTCATTAGGATTCTCATAATGACACAAACCCAACTGAGCTAGGCCAACTGTGCTTTTCATCTTGAATCTTCATATTGGGATTTGCAAGAATAATGTATAATTTAAATACAATTCCTAGTTAGTAATTGACGTCATTCAATGATTTACCAATAAGCTACGATCAAAACATTCAAGGTAGGTTTGTAAGGTTATGCTTTTCATCTTAAATCTTTATATTGGGATTTGTATGGTTATGATTTTCATTTTGAATCTTCATGTAACATGCAAGAAATGTAAACAAGCTAGATATGATTTCTGAACTTGCAAGGTGCCAACTGTCATAAGTTAAATGATGGCAAGTTTATTTATTTCTTATTGAACAAAGAATTATAATGCATGATATAAAAAGTTGATATTATTTCTTCAGTTAAGTATCAAGTGCAAATATCTTTTTGATTGAACCCAAGTTTTCTATATCAATTGGTGACAATTTCATGGTTTTTATTATACTTCTTGACTCTTATTTTTAGATTTTGTGCTTAATTTAACTCTTGAGTGCTTGTCTTAAATTAATGTAGTTTGAAGGTAAAATTGCCACAAATAATTAGAAATTGCTCTAAATTGATTTTCTTAGAACAAGTGATACTGCAAACTACTATTTTTCATTGTAGGAGATTCAAGAAGTAGGGCCAAGGATTGAAGAATAAGAGCGCAAGTCAATAAGCCAACGGAGTGCAACAGGCAAGTTCGTCGCAGCGAAGTATCTACTGAAGAACCTTTTGGGAAAAGTTCATCACAGCGAAAGCTGAAGTTAACTGAATAAATCTTTCGAGAAAAGTTTGTCGCGGCGAACGCGTCCTCTTGCCATGGCGAAACCTTCGAATTGACACTGACCCAGACCATTTTGGCAAATTTACCCACTAATTGAGCCCAAGTTTATTATATAAATTGGCAACAATTTCAAGGTCTTTACTACACTTCTTAGCTCCTATTATTAGATTTTATGCTTAATTTGACTCTTGAGTGCCTACCTTTATTTTATGTAGTTTGAGAGTAAAATTGTCACAAATCATTATTAATTAATTTCCTGAGAATAATTGATACCGCAAGCTACCATTTGTTCATTATAGGAAACTCAAGAAGAAGAAGTAAGGCAAGGGAAGGCTGAAAAGGATAATTCAAGAAGTCAAAAAGTCAACAGGTGCAACAAGAAATTCGCCACGGTGAAGATTGAAGGATTCCAAGCAAAACCTTCGGGAAAAGTTCGCCGCGGTGTTAAGTAATTCTGTCGCCGCGACGAAGGAACCAACAATGAAGTAAAACTTTCGGAAAAGTTCACCACGGTGAACGCATCCTGTCGCCGCAACGAACCTTCGAATACCCGAACCATTTTTAGGAAACTCACCCACTGTGCAACCCGATCCAAACCTATTTTGTTTTAAAAACCTACATTTTAGGTTAAGAGAGCCGGCACACATGAGAGACACAACACCTTACTCTCTCTCAACCTTCGGACACACCACCATCCCCTCTCATCCATCAACTTTTTTGCTCTTTCACCCGACAGCTGCCACCATGGATGCTTCTAGTGGGTTTCAAGTTGTAAATTCTCCTGAAGTTATACTTGGCTAGGCACCTCTTTCCTCTTGGAGATGTAGCAATGGCTAGAGTTCAATGGGCTTCAAAGGGGAGTAGTTTAATCATGTTCAGCTACACTGTTATGAACTCCTAGGTTTAGGATTTGTAATTTGTAGGTGAATATTATTTGTTAGAGTTTAATCAAGTGTTGAACATTCAATGTGTTAGTGGGTTTTGTTGATGTAGAACTTGGAACTTGAATATATGAAGTCTCATACATATCTATTTGCAATTTGGTTAATTCTCTTTTATCTACCTAGTTGTGTTTGATATTGAGATTATGTTAGATTCCAAAATGACTTATTGCATTGATCTACCCATTGCACACACTAAGATGCATTTAACAAGGTTTAGTATTCGAAACTTAGTGATTCACTCCCATAAAAATTTGTTTAGAATATGATAGCTAAAGCTCGTTTTCAAAAGGATACTATTATCATTTGATCCGCGTTTTTATCTTACTGCTTTACCTATTCCCAAAAATCCAAAAAATACTTTTCATTACATTTTCCTTGCAATTCATTTAAATTTTGCCAAGATTTTTAAACATCAAATCCCCCTTTTTTCCTTAGCTTGCATTTCATGACACATAGTTAGCTTAGATCAATTCATTAGGTTCCAATTAAGAGAGACGACCCGAGGTTGTATTCTATACTGCAATCCTTGGAATTATATTTTTGATTTGAGCTCCAAGGGCAAGAACAAGTAGGCTTCGAATCACCTATGGAGGCCTAGCTTCCTGATGCTATTTTGGAGGTGACATCGACACCAAAGAACCTGATTAAGCATTTCTCTCATTGTTTCTTGTTGTTTCTCTTAGGGATTGATTATATTATCCTATGTTTAATGTTTAGGTATTGCTTAAGAATGATTTAATGCTATATGTGATTTTTTTAATGTAAGAACCCATTGCTAGAATCTTCAATATAATATCCATAATTATTATGTTGAAATTCATTTGTAGCAATTAATGGTTTTGAATCATTAGGGATAACATAACCTAGGTTAAATGACCTGAGCTTGTGTGGTTGTTTTCTTGATTAATTTGTTTTCCTAATTTATATTGTGACTATTCAATTAAATCTAGAGAGCTTGTTCTAGGTTGTTCGATATTTAGGTTTAACTAACGAGCTCTTCTTAATTAAACACAACCTAAGGAAAAACTGGGGTTAACAGAGCTTATTGTTAACCTATGATTAATAGTTTATAAGAGAGGTATAAAAACAAAAATTCAACGAAGTATGTTCAACTATATGTAGGCCGAGATTGAACCGATGATAGGTTCCCTAATGAATTCATCATTTTTAGGTTGTTTCATTTAATTTTCTTTCGTTAGTTTAGTTTCTTTTCATTTTCTTATTTGAAAACAACCAAACCCACTGTAAACGTAAACACCGATTATTTTGATTTCAAAAGCTTTACATACACTCTCTGTGGGATCGACCTAAACTCACCACTGCTATAGTTATAGGTTTAGTTATTTTGAGTAGTGTTAATATACGCTACGTCAATTTTGGAATCATTGTTAGGCAGTGTGGTGTCTTAGTTTTTGTCCTAGATTTTAATTGATATTTTGTACATATTTGTTTGTAATTAGTTTCTTTTCAGTTATTTCTTGATCTTTTCACTTTTTGTTTTGTATTTTTGAAGAAAAATTAATTTTATGGACATAAGTAATTTTTTTCCACAACTCTTTCTCCTAATCCTATAGCTCATATTGGAATGATCATACTAACTTTAGTTATGGATAAGATAACTAGCAAAACTACTTCCATGATAGTTTGAAGGACACACAACAATTTCAGTATAGACCTGATGCTTCTTATCATGACTCAGGTATATCTTTAGAGGATTTTCTTAATATTATGATTGCTAATAATCTCCAATTTCAACATAATATACAATAGTTTCAATAGGGTGTACAATAATTTCAGCAGGATGTACAACAATTTTAGTAGGGAGTACAACAATTCTAGTAAGAGGAAAAGCAATTTTGGTCTAGCTTCCAAAAATGCGAGAGCCAACAAAAATTACATACATCTTCGGAAAAATTAGTTAACACTGTCACTGCTAACACTTTGCAATTTCTACAGGATGTAAAACGGTTCCAACAAGATGCAATGCCTAAGTGGGGAGATAACAATCACCTAGAACCACAAAGTGAAGAGGAGCAACTATATCAACCTGAGATGTAACCAAAAGACGTTGGTGCAGAAACCTTACAGAGCGAAAAGGAGCTTGAGAATCTTGAGAGGACTACTTAAGGAATTGTTTGTGTGGAAGAAGTAGAAAAGGAGCTCGAAGCAAAAAATGATACATCGTTTAGCTCGGAGGTAAATACTTAGTCCCAATTTGTTGTTAAGATTGAATTTTTACCTTTACCTAATAGGTTAGAGAAATGGAACGAGGATGAAAAAAGTGAAGAATCATTTAATATATTTCTCGAGAGCATGGACTCAGTAGAGATTGAGATTCTAAAGATAGGGGATGTATTGAATATGACAACTTATCACTAAGACCTTATCCTGAACAACCTCACGTGGAAGGGGCTCAAACTGTGACACCAGAAGATTATAATTTCGTCACGTGAGGAGAAAACATGGAGTCGAGCCAGCGACACTAATCAAAGACGCTTTTTGGGAGGCAACCCAAGGGAAGTAAATTTCTTTTCCTTTACTTTTTCGCACTAGTTAGGATATGTATGTGTGTTTCTTTTTGGGAGGCAACCGAAAGGAAGTAAATTTCTTTTCCTTTAATTTTTTGCACTAGTTAGGATATGCATATGTGTTTCTATGTTTGTTTGTTTCTTTCTTGTTTTAAGTTTTCAATTAAAATGAGAGAGAGAATAAAACAAACAAACAAACAATTTCTCATTTTCTATTGCTTTTAGGACTATATAGTCATGATTGGAGAACGAGTTGATTGGAGAATTTCGTGGCAACTTTAACGTGTACTTTTGCCCTTATGATTGGTTAATGTGCATTATCTTTAGAAGAGTAGTGACTAATGGTGGATAAAGCCAATGAGATTTTGAGTCTTATTAAACTGACACATCTATATCAATCTTATTATCTTTTGATAATGTGTGACCTTCATGACATGTACATCCTAACTTTGCCTTGATTTTCTATTCAAGACCACATTTTTATCACATGCATTAACATGGAAATGATGAGGCATTCTTTCTTTTTCCAAACTATATTAGCCAAATAGCCTACTCATTATATGATTTTCCTTTTGATAGGCCCCCTTGAGCTTTATATACCTATTCTTTGTGTACTAACCATATTACATGCTTTTAAACCTAACCAAATATCCTACTCAAGCCATAAAGCCAGTGGAGTATTTGTGATTGTTGATGATTGTGGATGCACAAGAGTGTAAGTGTGGGGGTGTACATACGTATAGGTTGGTTAGAATGATTGGGATGTTATTTTATGTCTTGTAATTGAAATTTCGATGTGATGTGGCGTCTTTCAATTTTTAATTAAAAAATGAAAAAATATAAAAAAGGAAAAAGAAAGCAAAAGAGAAAAGCAAAAGACAAGAAAAAATAAAAAAGGAGAAAGAGAAGAAAAAAAGTTTAAATTAAATTATCAAGGAGGGAATGCATATGTGTTGCAAATTTATATATGATTAGTTTTTCCTCCTAAGGTTGTATTGAATGGGTTACTTGAGTATGTTGGATATAAGGTGGATGTTGCTTTCAATGGTCACTCCCTATGGTTGCAAAGTCTTACTTATGATAAACTTTTGTGAGTAATATATGCTTGATGTGGTTTATGATGAGAGAGTTTGAATTTGAGCTAGGAAACATAGTTTGGCATTCATCATAATTGATGAACACAATTGTGAGTGAATGTTGGTTTTTGCACTTGATGGTATATTGAGTGTTTTTCTTGTTTCAATAGCTTTGATGGATTTTGCACTACACTATCCAAATACATCTCACCTTACCCTTGCCCACATTACAACCTTGAAAAGTCCTTTGATTCATGATTACACATGTGACTCTTAATGGTGGAGAAATAAAATGATATGTAAAGTTGTAGAATGATCATGAATGGTGTTTGAATGTACCTATGAATCTATCTTCTTTAAACACATTTTGTCCAAGTCTACCTCTATATTGATCAATTTCTAAAGGAGATGAATGTTGATTAGCCATGAGTAGAAGCGTTGAATGTTAAGTTCTTGCTAGGGTTTTGAAAGTTATTTCTCTTTACTTATTACCATATATTTTTAGGAAATATGGGAAATGAGTAAATATTTTGGGTCTGTGACTTTGATTTTGATGTTTTGCTCGAGAACGATCAAAAGCTAAGTATAGGAGAAATTGATATGTGCTTAATTGATTTATGCATTTGTTCCATAACACTTAGTGTTTAATGATATGAAATGCTTAAGACATTCACTTTAATTCATAATTGGTTTTAGGTACAATTTGGAAGCGTAAGAGCTAAAGTGAGTTAAAAGCACATTCTTTGAGTTGTCTTCTTGAGATTCACACTCACTTGTCTTTGTGGAGCAAGAAGGAGAAGGCTTGGAGCAAGAGGAGACAAGAAAATACATAAAAGGAAGAGTATATATTGAAAACATTAAGAATGAAGAGTGCAAAAAATTGTTCACGGCCATGACATAAAAGTCATGGGTGTGAGCATGTTAGTCACACCCATGGGCGTGTGATTTTTCGTGGGCATGACACCACCATGCATGCCTATGACTCATATGCACGCACGTGAACAAGGTATGCTCGCCCGTGAAATGCTGCCAAGTCACCCAAAAACTTGAGTATAAACACATCATTTTGACAACCAAAATGGGATGAAAAGTTGGACAAAACAATTTAGGGGTTTCGGGAGTCGACAAAGGGGCAAAACTCTCATCCTTTGGAGATCCATGGAAGGCTAGGCTTTCCCAATCCAGTTCGGAGGTGATATCGATGCCAAAGAACTCGATTAAGCATTTCTTTCATTGTTTTTGTTATTCTTTCTCTCTTTAGGGATTGATTATGTTATCATATGCTCCTATGCTTATGGATTTGGGTTTTCATATATGAATGATCTTTATTCTCATTATCATTAGATTGTTTATGTATGAATCCATTGTTAGAATCTTGAGCACAATCTGTAATTGTTGTATTTGGGTATTGCTAGAATCTTCAATATCATCAGTAATTGTTATGTTGAGATTCATTTGTAGCAACTAATGGTTTTGGATCATTAGGGATACAATCCGTAATTGTTGTATTTTCAATTGGTGTCGAATCATTAGGGATAACATAACCTAGGTTAAATGACTTGAGCTTGTGTGGTTGTTGCCTTAATTAATCTATCTTTCTAATTCGTAATACGACTTTCCAATTAAATCTAGAGATCATATCCTAGGTTGTTTGATAGCTAGGTTTAAATAACTAGCGTCTCTTAATTAGACACGACTTAAGGGAAAACTAAAGTTAATAGAGCTTATCGTTAACCTATGATTAATAGTTGCTAGGAAGGATAAGAGAAAAACAATTCAATGAAGAATGTTTGATTGAGTGTAGGTTGAGATAGAATCGACAATCGGGTCCCTAAAGATTTCATCACTTTTCATCATCTTTGAATATTTTCTTTAATTTGCTTTCGTTAATTTAGTTTCATTTTATTTTCTTATTTGAAAACCAAATCAACCCCCCCATAATAACCTAAACACCAATTGATTTCATTTGAAAAACTTTACAGATGCTCTTTGCAGAATCAACCTAGAATCACCACTACAATATTTGTAGGTCTAGTTATTTTAAGTCGTGTTACGATGCACTACGTTAGAATAGTAATAAGAATTATAATTAATATATTAAGAAATGAAAATGGATATGGTTTTCATTCCTAATGATATTGGGGGTATGAAGTATTGCCCCAAAAAGGATATGAAAACGCTATTCATTCGATTATAATATATCATCAATCATTTTTTTCATTCCTTATATTGGCCCCCGCATTTTTTTCTTGATGAATAAGTATGATTTAAATTAATTATGAGGTCTTTATGGATTTATTTTGTGGAGTTAATTATTATGTTAATGTTAGTAAGATTTTATGACATAGGTTAATTAAATTAAAGTGTTAAGGTAGTAAGATTGCATGAAGGGCATTTTTGGGAGAGCACTTAAGGATAAAAGATGCAAGGCATATAAGGAAGAGCAAAATGCACATTTTATACTCATTAAGGGTAAAAAGGGGAGAAGAAAGGTTGTTTTGCATTTGAAAGAAGAAGCAAAAACGTGAAGAGAAGAGAGAAGCACGAAAAAGAGAGAAAGAAGTGAGAGTGTCGTAGAGAAGAGAAAAAAGAAGGAAGTTTGAGTTAGGTTTCAATTTTTCTTAGCTTTCAAGAGAGATTTTAAGGTTGTTCAATAAGAGAAAAAAGGTAGAGGAAGAGAAGAGCTTTCATTAGAGCCAAGAAACTCTTCATTTGGTAAAGATTCAAGGTAAGGTCATACTTAATCTTTTGGATTTTTGGAAGGGTTTTGGTTCAAGAAGATCAGGAAATGCATGGGTATAAGTTTTCTAGCATCAATTTAGTGAATATGTTTCTTTGGGTTCTCCAATTGGTATTCCTATTGAATGGGAATTTTGCCATTGATGAAGGAAATCAAGAAAGGTAAGAGGAGCAAGAGGACAGGCGTTCTTTGAGCAAGTTTTTAAGCAAGGAAATCAAGGCGGGTACATGTTTATAATAGAGTAAATAAGCCACTAAATGTTTTCTTTGAATCAAGGAAGTTTAATGATTTCAATTGCATCATAGATGTTGCATTTATTTCTTCTTGAATGAGTTGAGAAATTGTTCTATGTTTGCTACATGAATTGTGTTGATGATTTATGAAAAGACTTTGAAAATGATTCTTTTGAAAGGATACAAGTTTATGAAATTAGGTTTTCGGAAGTGGTTTTCAAAATATCTCATGTTCATGAAAAACAAGTTTCCAAAATGTGCCATTTGGGCAAACTGTTTTCGATTCATGAATTACATGTTATGTGGGTTTGGTGTAGTCCATTTAAGAATGTCACGTGCACGTTGACCAAGTTAAAGGCTTCTCCTGCTTGCCTGCCCGTTAGTGGCACAGAGTTCCTTCATGGACTCCCTCATGTTTACGTCTACACAAAACCATTATGTGAGATTGCGATAGTATGTCAAGTTTATGACTACACAGGACCATTATGTGGAAATGGGTAGTTCGTCATGTTCATGGATCTACCCAAACCATTCTGATGTGCCTATGTGCTTATAATATGTTAACAAGTTTGATGCATATATGATTTATAGCTGTGAATTTTCGTTAAGAATTTGAGAATGATACGTTTTATGATTTCAATTAGAACTTTGAACTGACAAATGAACATATCAAAAGTTTTGCTTATTTTTCAGTTATAAACTGCTACCCACGAGCTTCAAGCTCACCCCACATTCTCCTCCTCATATTCAAGTGATGAGCAAGAGATCGAGTAGTCAAGAGTTACGACATCACTCCGAATTGGCATACTTTTGCATTTTTAAGTTAGATTTTTGGGAATTCAAGGCTTTAGCAGCATTTCAAGTAATATTCAAATATCTTTTGTATTTATAGTTTATGAAGCAAATGTTGTATTATAGCTTGAGATGCCATTAAAGCTTTGTAAATTTTTTTGCGTATTAATCTAAATGGAATGTATTGTGGGTTTATTTATGACCACTTTTAAGTTTTCACATTGCAATCGATGTACAAGTGAGATTGAGGTTTTGGGAAGTAGTTTGTGTTTATGTTTATGTGTATTTTTGTCCTTAGGATTGAATGAATGAGGATGGTTCAAAGAGTTTAAGTTTGCATTAAATAAGGTAGGTTGCAAAGGGTTTTAGGTTTTGTTGCAGTGGTTTTCGCTGCGGTGAAGTTAAGAGTTCGCAACGGCGTAATTGATCCGAAGGTGTTTTACCTTTATGCGGTGACTTCGCGGCGGTGAAGCCAAATGGTCGCCGCAGCGAAGGTAATTTCCAAGGTTCGTCGTGGCGAAGTTAAAATCGTTCACCAAGGCGTAATTAACCCGAAGGGAACATGTAGGATTTCTCCCATATGTTCGCCATGGTGAAACAACCGCGATGACCCCGCCTTGCTTTTGAAGGATTTTTCTTTTAAATTTCCATATTCTAAGTCTTCCTCTACGCTCAAGCTTTATGATCCCATGTCCGATGTTGGTCTCCGAAAACGAGGTCCAACATGTTATGGTATCAAAGCGAACTAGGTTTAGGTCTAGGTTTGCGACTAGGTTTAGGAGTATCTTTGGTATGAAATGGCTAGTTTAAGACCTGAAATGAACATGCATTATTTTTAAATGAATAATTTGTGTTGTTTTAAATTGTCTCACATGATTTGAAATTATTTTATATGATTTGAACTATTTTGCATACTTTGAAAATTATTTTGCATGAACTAAAGGTTTTCAATGGTTTTATATTGAACGAGTGAAAATGTCACCTCGAAAGAGAACTTGAGGAGCTATGACTCGATCTAGCTCTCTCCAAGGGAGCACCGATGAATCCTATGTCCCACAAGATGCTGGGATACATTCTGCTCCAGATTCTGAGGCACCTAGTGTATAGCATGAGGTGCCTCCACCGACACCTCCTCCTATGCCTCAAACAAATCCTATGGATCTGTGTTTCTTTCAAGCCTTTGCTCAGGCTTTCACTTACGTCATGGGATCAAGGGTCTCAAGCTCCAATGTAAGCTCCAGTGGAGAGGACCGGGCAATATGATAAGCTTTATAAGTATGGAGCTGTGGATTTCAACAGAACTACAAATTCGAAAGAGGCTGAAGCCTAGTTGAAGAGGACTGAGAGGGTTTTCATTGGAGGGAATCAGTGCCCCAAAGTTAGGATATACCTCCAGTGTTATCATGGAGAGACTTTTTAGAGTTTTTCAGGAGGAAATACTTCTAGATGGTTTATATCTAAGAGAAAGCCAGAGAGTTCCTAAATCTCACACAGAGGGACATGATTGTGAGTGAATATGAGCTAAAGTTCACCCGGCTGTCACAGTATGTGGCCAACATTATTGCTAATGAGGAGGATAAGTGCCGCAAGTTTGAGGGAGGACTGCATTTGGGGATCAAGGAGAAAGTCCTGATCCACAACTTCTATGACTACTAGCAGCTGGTAGATGCTGCACTCCAGGCTAAAAAACTAGAGAATATAAAGAATGAAGTAAGCAAGAAGAGGAAGAGCAGGGAGCAGTCTTCTAAGAAGGGAATGAGTGCTCTAATGCCTGAGAGGAGCACAAGGAGTTACCACACATAGAGTGAAGTGGGAAGTAGTCGCTCTGCCAAGAACAAGCAGAAAAAGACAGTTTCAGGGCAAGCCTTAAATGTGGGAGGCACTGGAAGGACGGGGAGCAGTAGATACACAAACCCCTGATGTGAGCATTGTGAGAAACTTCACAAAGGAGAGTGCTTCAAGTTACTTGGAGTGTGTTTTCAATACGGGATGAAGGACACATGATCAGGGACTATCGCTAGGTACCGAGACAAGAGGGATTGCAGTTTCAGGCCCTGAGGAGAGCAGATACAGTGAGAACCAGGCCAGTCATTGAGGTGGGCAGTTCTGGAGTTGTAAAGAAGGCTATTCATCCAGGAAGGCCAACGGGTCAGGTGTAGGCAAGGGTATTTTCCATGACCAGGGAGGAAACTATAGCCGCACCTGAGGTTGTCATGGGTATGGATCAGTTATTTAATTCAGCAGTGTATTTACTAATTGATTCTGGTTCCACATATTCTTTTGTTTCTGCAAGCATGACATTACATATTGTGATTTCGATGCCTTTTGGATAACTCTTTGGTTGTTAGTATTCCTTTAGGGAGGAATATGATAATAAGTAAAGTATTTAAAAGTTGTGAGCTTTTCATTGATGGTGCTAGATTGGTAGTGGACTTCTTACCTCTAGACCTAAAAGGCTTAGATGTTAACTTGGAATGGATGTTATGGAGAAATATCATGCGAAGTTGAATTGTGGCCTTAAGGAGGTGGAATTTGATTTGGGTAACGGTGAGAAGGTGATTTTTAAGGGGGATAAAAAAACACCATCACCAATAATTATTTTGGCTTTGTTAGCTGATAGGATGATGGAAAAAAGGTGTGAAGTCTTCTTGGCTTATGTTGTGGACATTGATGTGAATGAAGGGAAGTTAGAGGATTTTCCGATTGTGAGGGAGTTTTTATTCCCAGAGGGCTTACTTGGTTTGCCACTGGTGAGGAAATCAAGTTTGCTATCGAGTTGAGTCCCGGAATCACACCAATTTCTATACCACCGTATAGAATGGCTCCAGCTGAGCTGAAGGAGCTTAAGGAACAGTTGGAGGAACTGCTAGAGAAGGGGTACATAAGGCCAAGTTTGTCATCATGGGGAGCACCGGTTCTGTTTGTTAAGAAAAATGACGGAACATGGCGGATGTGTATCGACTATCGGAGACTCAACAAGGTGACTATTAAGAACAAGTATCCTCTGCCCTGGATTGATGATCTGTTTGAATAGATGCAGGAAACAAGGGTTTTTTCCAAGATTGATCTTAGGTTGAGCTATCATCAGCTCAGAATCAAGGATTTTGATGTAAGCAAAACAACCTTTAGGGCTCATTATGGGCATTGGGAGTTCCTAGTCATGCCATTCGGATTGATCAATGCTCCGACTACATTTATGGATCTTATGAATAGGGTCTTCAAGGAGTATCTAGACCAGTTTGTCATAGTATTTATAAATGTCATTCTGGTTTATTCCAAGAGTGAAGAAGAACAAGAGGAGCATCTTAGGATTGTGTTACAGATATTGAGGGAGAGGGAACTTTATTTCAAATTCAGCAAATGTGAATTCTGGCTTCACGAAGTGATATTCCTTGGACATGTGATTTCTAAAGATGGGGTACATGTTGATCCGAGGAAGATTGAAGCAGTGGTGAAGTGGCATGCACCTAAGACAGTGACAGAGGTGAGAAGTTTTCTGGGTCTAACGGGTTATTATAGGAGGTTTGTGGAAGGATTCTTTATGGTAGCTACTCCACTGACCCTGTTATTGACGAAGAATCAGAATTTTATCTGGAGTGATGAATGCCAAAAGAGCTGTGAGGAGCTCAAGCACAGATTGACAAGTGCTCCAATTCTGACTTTGCCCACAGTAGAAGAGGGGTATACAGTTTACAGTGATGCTTCGAGAAAGGATTTGGGTTGTGTGTTGATGCTGGGAGACAGGGTGATAGCTTATGCTTCACGGCAACTGAAGCCTTATGAGTTGAATTACCCGACTTATGATCTGAAATTAGCAGTAGTAATCTTTGCCTTAAAAATTTGGAGGCATTATCTGTATGGGGTTCAGATAAGGATCTTTACTGATCATAAAAGTCTCAAGTACTTACTGAGCTAGAAAAGTTAAATTTGAGACAGAGAAGGTGGATTGAGTTGCTCAAGGATTATGATTTATAGATTGAGTATCATCCAGGGAAGGCAAATGTAGTGGCAGATTCTTTGAGTAGAAAATCCTCAATAGCCCATGTTTAGACAGCTTATCTGCCTTTATTGGAAGAGATGGTGAAACTTAAGATAAGCTTGAAACAAGAGGAACCAAATTGCATTCTTGATAAATTTAGAGTAAGATCGATACTCAGGGAGAAAGTTAGGGAGTTATGAGCACAAGATACAGAATGGAACAAGCTCCAAGAAGAAATTCAGAATGGCAAGAAGTCTGAAGTGGTAGTGAGAGATGATAGAATTATAATTGTAGGAAAAAGGCTTTGTATCCCGAATGTCAAGGAGGTGAAGGATGAGATACTGGATGAAGCATATAAGGCACCTTATGCCATGCACCCAGGTAGCACCAGGATGTACAGGGACTTGAGAGAACATTTCTGGTGGAAAGGCATGAAGAGGGGTGTAGCAGAATATGCAAGTAAATGTTTAGTGTGTCAGTAAGTTAAGGCTAAACACCAGGCACGTTCATGCAAGTTAAGGCCAATGTCCATTCCTAAGTGGAAGTGGCAAAGGGTAACCATGGATTTTTTGATGGATTTTCCCAGGACCAGTAGGAAGCATGAAGCCATATGGGTTATTGTTTATCGTCTGACGAAGTCAGCCCATTTTATAGCAATTAAACAGACTGATTCTCTGCATGTGTTAGCTAAGACGTATATTGATGAGATAGTAAGATTACATGGGATTCCAGATTCTATAGTTTCTGACAGGGATCCTTGGTTTCCTTCGAGATTCTAGGGAAGCTTACAAGAGGCTCTAAGAACCAAGTTGAATTTTAGCACTGCTTTTCATCCCCAGACAGATGGTCAATCTGAAAGAGCCATTCGGACACTTGAGGGAATGCTCAGGGCATGTGTGATGGATTTCAAAGGAGCCTAGGATGAGCATTTGCCATTGGTTTAATTTGCTTACAATAATTTACCATTCGAGCATTCAGATGGCTCCTTATGAAGTACTGTATGGAAGGAGATGTAAAACTTCGATATGCTGGGATGAAGAAGGAGAAAGGAAACTGATAAAGCCAGAGTTATTTAAGATGACAGTTGACAAGATTAATTTAGTCAAGCAATAGCTTAAGGCAGCTCAAGATAGAATGAAGAGCTATGCTGATGCACACTGAAAGGAGATGGAGTACAAAGTGGGTGAGAAAGTTTTCCTTAAGACATCTCCTTGGAAAGGAGTCATGAGTGTAAGTGTAAGTCGTGTATAAGTCGACTTGTACAATGGTTAAGTCGACTTACACGCGTTCAGTACAGATAAGTCGACTTGTACATGGGATAAGTCGACTTATGCAAGGTCGGTACTGTTTTATTGTGCCCTAAAGGCAATCCCCTTTAGCGCGTTTTATTCAATAGTTATGTACAAATAATGTACAGACTTTATGAATAAATAAAGAAAGGCATAATTCATTAATTTGATATTCATGAACATTGTTTATGAATTGATATGGATCTTTAATCGAATTAATGAAGTCCATGATATATGACATAGCATGAAGGAAATTATGA
>JANZLH020000414.1:563812-580361 GCA_026770325.2 Erythroxylum fimbriatum
AGACCGGGAGGTTCAGTAAATCCTTGCAAGGCGTCGGACCAAGTGAGAGAGCATAGCAGTGCATTTTGGCATAGTTAAATTTTTGGATAGCTTTAGATGGCATATTGATCATTAGCATCAATGTATTTTGAAACTTGTGTAATTTGATGAATTGTCGATATGCGACCTAAAGCTATGAATGAGAATATTATATGAATTCTCCTTTTGAAATGAAAATAAATGGATTCATGAATGGTAACATTTGCTAACTAAAATGTGTTGGATGTGTGTTGCTTGAGAATTTGTCTTTGTGATGGGTGTTAGATGAGTTTTGTAAATGATGGAGTTGGTGATGTTGTTATGCTAAGATGGTGGAGTTGAGAATGATGTATGTGTTTATCTTTGGCTAGTGTAAGAAGGATAGCTTGTGGATATTGGGTTGAATGTATGTGTTGAATGATTTGAAGTTGAATTCAATGTTGTTTGATGTTATGGGTTGAGTTTGGAGTGGTTTTTATGGCATTAGGGAAGGGTTTAAAGTATGGAAATGATGGGAAGTGTTTAGGGGCTTGAAAGGGGAGTTTTTAGAGTGATTTTGGAGAGTGACCCGTGAGCTACACGGTCTGGCCGTGTAGCCATGCACGGCCCGTGCAAATTTTGGCTCCTGCGCACTTCCACCCGTGAGTTACACGGTCAGACCGTGTAACTTCACACGGACCGTGCAATCCCTTAACGTCCGAATTTCAATTTTTGTCCTTCTTCAAAGTTGTAGATCTACTTGAGTACATATAAATTGGTATAAAAATCAAGTCGATCCGACCTCTGTATCAAAAGTTATGACGATTTTTCTAAAGTATGTCAAATAGAAATCAGAATTTGAACATGGTCCAGTGTTTAGGTCATATCTCCTTCGTCCGACCTCCGATTTAGGCGAATCTTGTGGCGTTGGTTTCCTAACTCATTTTTCTACCTTCCAATAAAATTTCATGGTCAATTGTTTCAAATCAAAGAAATTTGATTATTTTAAAGTGAGTGGTCGGGTTGGAGAGCTTAGTCGGGTAATGAGTTACATTTAGAATTTTTAACATATCTTGAGCTATAGAGCTCCGATTTAGGAAATTCTTGGTTCTACAAAATCTAGAAATCGAGGGTTACCATTTTCAAAGGTCAAATTTAGTTTTTGTGATTTTGTTTTGTGGGCTTGCCTTTGGGCTTGAAATGCTAGATAGTGAGAGCTTGTCCTTGAGGGTTAAAGAGTTTAGGAATTCTGCTTATATTTTTGTGCTTCGATTCCGAATCGATCGTTGGGCTTCGGAAACAGGGCCCAACAGCAACAGGTTGTGAAAGGAATTGGAACACATTTGAATTTATCCATTCTTAGAAAAGGAATAGATTGGAGTACAAAAGATTGAATGACTTGGTCTTTATTTATTACAATTTAAAGCTTCAAGAAAGGTATGTTATTATCATTATTAATTTAGATATAATTTCTTATAATTTTTAATAATTAAATTTTATTGTTTACTAGAACTTTTAATAGAACAAGTAGTTCAGTAAATCCGTTTTGCATCCATAATATCGATGTTTTGGCAGATTGGGTTTCTAAGGAACTTGGTTTCGTAGATGTGAGTGACTTAGAAGATAATCTTGGACGGGAAAGCACTGACATGTCATTTGGAGCATTGAATTTAAATGATGATGGTGATGAGGCTCCTCTCAATGACGAGGATTTTGTACCAAATGATAATTGGGGTCAGTGCAGTTATAGCAAGTATCTCCCCTGTAGACTATTGAATGAAGTTCTAGGTTTTTGTTTCTCTTCTTTTAATTTTACTTATACTTGATGTATATGTAAAATTCTATATATGCAATGTAATTGTAAAGGTTTTTGTTTGAGGTTTTACTTCTATTTGGTTGTTCCCTCATCACGAACCATTGTTGTAAATTGTAATGGCTAAAGAGTTAAGGATACTTATTGTTCTTCCTATTGATGTTTTGAAGTAATTATTATTTATTATATGATGAAATTGTAATATTTTAAATAGTTTGCATTGTTTTAAATTTTATATTTGTATGATGATTGTCTTTTTTTTCATAATGAATGTGGTTATTATTTATATGTGAAATATGTGAAAATTATTATTAATAAAAATAAATAAATGGTTATTATTATGATTTTTGAAGATGATGTAAAATTATAAAGTATACAGTATAATATACAAATGGACTATTTTTGTAATTTTAATAAACTTCAGGGACTATTTTATAAATTTAAAAATTGCCCCAAAAGGTACTTGGTATTGATCGGTACCGATATAGTACCATACTAGAACTCAATTCGATACCAAGGCTTTTACAGTATTCATAACATTACTTCTCCCCATAAAAGATTTGAAATTTATTAGCTTGGGTCATAACCCATAGTGAAATTCATGTTTTATTTGACTGCCCGTAAGTCCCTACTAAAGCAAAGGCTGTCACGTAAAGACAAAGATACAAGCAATGTTTTAAAGCTGAATCGAAAGTTAAACCAGTAAGACAAAAGATTTAAGATTTAAAAGGTTCAACTAATATTAAATAGTCATAAACTTGACTAAAGATTAAATAAAATTAAAAAATGAAATATGGTTAAAAGAGATTGTTCTTACTCATTAAAGAATTTGAAGCTTAATTCAAAAAGAAGCTTGTTAAATGAAAATTAATTGATTTATTTTAATTTATAAGAACTTATTAATTAATAAAAATTGAAGAATTAATTAATAAATTCATCATTTTCTAATAACAAGAGTTATTAAAGTAAATTAAACTAGAAAGTTAAAAATTAAACCAAAAAATTGGATATTTCAATTTTTACCATTGAACTAATTGAGTAGATTAGATTTTTTAATCATTAGATATGAGGATAATTAGGAAATTAAGCTCAATTTCCTTATATTGAGCTTTGTGGTTTTACTCATAGACACGAAAACCTTCTTTTTAGGTGATTCATTTCAGGCCTTTTAATGTCAATGTGCTCACAAGGGTTTGACATAATAAACACCTAAAATGAGTAAAATTAAAAAGAAAAAGCTTCAATTTTGGTGTGCGTTTGATATGAAACACTAAGGGTAAGAGACATAAATTTATTCTATGGTGTAAGTAATTTTAGAAAGAATTTTAAATTTTTAAAAATATTTTTCTTATACTTCTTAAAAAAAAAGATAAGATACACACACATGAGTATTACAAATGAACTAATCAAATATTATTAATATGATGATTCAATTTAAGTTTTAAATTCAATTTAAATGAATTAAATCTAACTTAAATTAATAATTTAAAATAATTATATTAAACTATTATTGTGGATTAGGTTTAATTAATTTGAGATAGATTTAAAACTTGAATTAAATATTTAATTCAATAATATTCTATTAGCCTATATGTAATATTCATATTACATACTTTTTATTGTTATTTTCTAATAAAACTTTAAAAGAACTAGTTTTTTGAATAAAAAGTATTCAAAAAATTTATTTTGATTAGTTATCAACAGTGTTTGGAAATTTTGTACCGTACTAGCCAAAAAATGATACAAATTACGCCAATGTTGTACTAGTTTCAAGTACCAAATGGTACCAATCATTTATTGGCCAATAATAATAATATCTGTAACATACGAGGATCAAAATGTAATTTTAAAAATTTAAGGATTTAATTAAAAACCCTAATTACCCCTTCCCGACTTTGCCTCAGGTTTGTCCTCGGATGTGTTACACCTCACTCACTCTTCATCTGCTCTCCTCTAGTTGGTTTAGTCTTTATTGTTTGTCGACTTACCATCTACTAGTTGTCTTTGTCTACTCGTGGCTGCCATCACCATTTGCAACACTTCCATACTATGAAGCTACTTCAGTGGTTAAGCATTTTCTCCCATTGTCGATTGGTTCTCAGATGTTGTGTTTTTTTTTTGTGATTTGTGTGTTAATTAGTTTTTGAAATATGAATTGTGAGTTTATGTTGGTGGTAATTCATAATTGGTTGATTGGTTGGTAGTTGTGGCTTGTGAGTGAGTGGTTTTTAGTTGGTGGATAATGGTGTGGACTATGTGGCATGGATTATTATTTGTAAATTGTGAATTTTGAGGTTGTGTTCTCTATGACTATATGTGTTGTGTAATATAGATTACAAATTACAAATTACAAATTAGGGGTATACTTTTAATTTTATGTAACACTTTATTTAAGTGCTAAATTTTAACTTATTTTTGGAAAATGTTTATATCATTAACTCATTATACAATTTTGTAAACACAATTTAAGTTTACTCTTATCATAATAATTACACAAATGAGATAAATTTTGAGTTTATTGAATTAATGTTTGCATTTTTACATTAATGTCATTAGAAAATAACATTACAAATACACAAAATTAAACTTTAGAAAGAATATTTCTAATATGATAGTTAAATTACAAATGCACATTTATTTTTCATTATCTTATTTTATGTATAGTTAAATAGATGATATAAAATAGTTCATGGGAATTGAAAAGAGACATTTAAGGTAATTTAATTTCTCATTAATTATATTTAAGTTAACCTAAGGTAATTTCTTATTAACGAGTTGTAGTTGTGAGTTTATGATTAAGTTATGCAATCATACAAAATGAGTTATGAGTTATAGTTATGACTTTATGGTTGAATTATATAATCTACAAAATGAGTTATAATTATGGCTTTATAATTGAATGGTACTCGCACAAAATTGATTATAATTGTGAAGTTATAGTTGAATTATGTAATCATGCAAAATGGATTATAATTACGACTTTATGGTTAAATTATGTAATCCTACAAAATGAGTTATATTTATGACTTTATGGTTGAATTATACTTATATAACATGAGAATTTCTTGGATGGAATGTGTTTAAGCCTCAAATTTTCTTAAAAAATTATTTATATAAGTTTATTTAGTTCATTTGCATATCTATGTCATATGATTGTTCAGAAGCTATTGTTGACATATGTATTTATTTATTTTATAGATAAATAGAGGAAAGTTTAAGTACTTCTGATAATTCAGCTGCTTCAGGAAGACTCGATGATCCACCTAAGGCTCATGCTAGATTGGTTCTTGAAATAAACAACCATGCTATCTATTTATATTGTAAAAAACATTTGAAAGGTGGAGGGATTACCAAATTAAAGAAGTATTTAGCTGGGAACAAAGATCGTGAAGCCTTATAAGAAAGTGAGTGTATGGTTACCAAATGCCATAGAAGGGCCTCCTCCTATTTTGGCTCTTATACATTCATATATCAGATAAGAGTGGCATAATTCCTCCTAGCATATAAATTGTTTAGTTGTACCACGAATTATGCCTTGCATGATTGTTTACTTAAAATGTTCCTTATTTTGAAACCTTTCCTCTCATTTCATAACTTCTGAGTAGTTGAAGCTAGGACAAACACATTCTTTTTCTAGAGTATATTGGAGGCTTGTTAAACAATTAACCAATTAATAACCCCCATAATAGAGTTAAAGTTCTCATTCCACAAGTAATGTTATTTGAGATTACAACATATTGAGTTGGAGAAAGAATAGTCAAACAATAAATGATCCCTCAATTCATGATCATCCTCATATAGGATATAACTCCTATTTTGACTCATATGTTGCAATTTGTCCATCGTAGTAAGTTTACCCTTAAAAGTGGGAAAGCTACATCATGCTTTAGGAGCTTATTATAGATTATCCTATGAGGAGACCTCTTGATCATTACAATGAATCTTCTTTCTGTAAGCTTTGCTTGTAAATTTATCAAGAGGTAGATTGAGCCATAAATAGCAATCCTGAAGGTTATAGTCAGCTGAATATGAGGGCAGATGCTATATTGCTTATGGAAATTGTACCCAATGATTATGGTTAGTTAGGGTAGCAACGTTGGCCTTATCAATTATCCCTGAGAGAATTGTTACTACTTCTGGGATTTGAGTTAGAGGACCATATCCTGTCTAGTTGTCATATCATAAGAATCCTAAGTTTCCATTTTGAATGATCCTAGAGTCACTAGAATTAAGAGATATTAGAAATTGAGTGGCTACTAGACTTTATTTAACTCTACCAATAGTTGTTTAAGAGTCAAGACAATTTGTGTCTTTTATCTTTTTTAGCTTTGACTTGATAGCTTTGAGCTTTTGACAAAATTTTTTTTGTTTAGTGCTAAAGACTTGAGTGGAAAAGCTTACCAAAATTGCCTCATTAAAACTCTCTACTTTAATAAGGAAGTTATTAAACCTTAATGGATTATGCTTGAAGGATCTCTGAAAGAGAGCATCAATTAGAATTGGGTTGTGATGTGTAAATAAGGGATCCAAAATGGTGGCTTTACTATTATTGAATTGAGAAAGTCATTCTCCATTCCCTAAAGCTTTATCCAATTTATTTTTAATGAACTAGGAAGTGTTTTATTTGTTACTTTATGTAAAGGAGTAACCTCTTGTTTGAGATTAGTTACTCCAATTTTATCTACACATAGCTTGAAATATCCATTATAATTCCTAATATTACATTTCTCCTTTGCCTTTAATCTATAAATAGTAGAATTAAAATCACCACTTATAATCTAAAGATGTGAGAAGGTTTCCTAAATATCTCTTAAGTTAGACCAAAGGCCACTTCTTTGAAAAGTTGTATTAAATCCATACATAAAAGAGAAGTTTATTTTAACCTTCTCCAAAATGAAATACACTTTTAGATGTATCAACTGATCATTAAAGAGCTTCTCTGCCACTCTTACAAGGTTCTCATTGTAATCAATTATAATTATGCCATAATGGTGATGCCAATGGTTAAAGAGAAACTTCCAACAAGATAAAAAATGTTCACTTTATTCTTATTATTATAACTAATTCTAGTTTCAGGTAAACTAAAATTAGTAGCTAAATCCTCCTCATAAAATACTTTAAAGCATCGAGCTTTTCTGGGCCGTTGATTCTATGAACATTCTACACTAAAGTTGTCACAACAATATTTTTTTACCTTAAAAACCTTTCCTCCTTCTACTTCTCTAAGTCGTCCTAATGATCACATTTTGAAACTCACATACTTTATTCTCTTAAACCTTTACATTATATGAATTGACATGGGAGTTAACTTAAAGAGGTTGCTGCCTTATCCTTATCAGGTGATTCTATTATGCTCTCAATATTTTAAAATGGGGGTTATAGTGATTTATTATTATTTGATGACTCTAAAATCATCCTTTCTCATCATTGCTATTGATTGTAAACGTATTTTTTTTTATCTAAGATAGTGATTTCTACAACATTATCCTCCTCCTCAGATAAGGAATCTTTAGAACAAATAGGATCAATCTTAAGCCCCGTTAATTCAACATAATCCCTCCTAGCAAATACTTTACTTATTGGTTCTCAAACTTTCCCTTGAGACATTGGGGAAGGTTTCCATTAATAAGAAGTGTGCACTATGTCCTCCTGTAGAGAGTTATCAAGTCCCAACCTTACAATGGGATTATAATAAGACAACTCCATAGTTCTGTCCACAACAACACATATATATGCATAGCCTATTCTTTTTCTTTTTGTTATGTTTTCATCAATACAAAGTGGTCTTCTCAGATAGCTTGCAAGCATACTAAGACCCTGAGTGGTCCAATGCTCTAAGGGTATGCTATGTATATTGATCTATATTGGTATATTGTATAACTTGATGTTTTCTAATCTAATACCAGTTTGTCATGTTTACAAGAATAATGGAAGTTGAGTTACGTGCCCAGGGCCCTCTTACACTATCTTATTTGCTGCAAAAGATTAAGTTATCCTCAAATAGTAGAACATTTGTTAGACCTTTAGCTTTCTAATGGCCAACTGCCCATCTTTGGATTACTGAAAAATGTGGCCTTTGCTTTGTAAAGAAACTAACTATTGTAGATTCCCAAGATCTATCCCCTATTTTCAATGTCTCAAAATCTAGTGCAATGACTAGTCTGCCTTTAATTTATTTAAGATGAAGTGTGAGGTTTGGAGGCTCCCTAATCACTTATTTCCAGCTTCTATTCCATGGATTAATATCAGTTGGTGATTGAGGAAAAATGGTTTTGGCTTGGTCAGCAGCTTGTGGAGGTTGGGGAAGGGTAGGTGTTTACTGAGTTGGATTTGGGAAGGTTAAACGTGGAAAGTTTTCTAAGTTAACAATTTGCATTGTTGAAAAAAGGGGAAAGTAACAACTTTTTATAGGCAAAGTAACAAAGTACCATGACTTCAAAACAAGAAGTAGGTTGGGTAGGAAATAATGAATGCTAAGGATACCATCAGGATAGACCGCAAAAATGGAAAATTGGGATCCAATGACCAATACAGAACAAGAGAGGAAGGAGAAGTCCGAGGTCAGGTGGTCAAAATAAATGGGTATTTAGTAAATTAAGGTGGAAGTTTAGCTTGCGGTTGGAACAATATTGGATTAGGGAGGTATTTAGTCGAGTAAGTTGAAGTTAAAGTTGCAGTTGGAACAATGTTAGGTTGAAAGGGGCATCTTGTAAAGAGAAGGCAAATCTTCATCATGTAGAGAGATTATACTAGTTCGGCGAAGTTTTTTGTATATATGAAAAGGATGTTTATTAAATAACTACTTGAACAAAATGTTAGTGTGCTGATAATACGAATGGTGAAGAAGAACATTGTGCTTAACGATGATGGTAGTGGAATACGGAGAAAGTGATTGAAAGCTAAAGAAAATGGGTTTTGTAAGAGTGATGTTAACTTCTTAAGAAGATGAAAGGATTATCAATGTAGGATGAGAGGCGACAAAGGAATTTTCTTAATTTTTTATGCGTTTTAGTTGTTCCTTTTGCTTTCTTCTTCATTTGCTATTTATTTTTAGTTAATTATTAATTATAAGAATATTAGTTAAGTACTAAATAAGTTTTTTTTTGTGTAAGAAAAATCGTATAATTTACAGAAGACATGATAAAAATTTTGTATAATTTATAGAAAACAAGAAGACTTTATATACGTTAACCAATTGATAGAAAGCAGCCAAAGAAAACTGTATTATATTCATTGTATAATAAATTAGTTGATAGAAAATAGCTAAAGATAAATATAAAAGAACTTATCTAATTTGAAAAAGATTCGTTAGACTATTTCTTAACTATTATCCTTACCATTAATAAGAAACTAAAGATAGATATCAATATCTGGTTCAGTCTGATTTTGATGGGGCTGGGCGCTGTTGCTTGGATCCATGAGATTGGTTGACTTTGGCAGAGAGATACTTGCAAAACAATAAAGGCACACCGAGGGTTAACTGCCGGTAGGCCCCTCCGATGCTTAAGTTAGTCTTTTTGTGAGGGTTTTGGTGGCTGGGAATAAAGAAATACGAAGGTTCTAGAGTCGTCCCTTTTTCATGATGAGGTAATGAATTTATATAGTAAATACCTGTAGGAATTAGGTTAACATCGGGGAATGGGCCGATAGGCCCAAGTACCGTTCTGAGGTTGGGCTTGGGCCTAGCACGACCGACCCAACCATAAGCCCCATACTCCTCGAGTCTGATCATGGGGAAGGGTCGAAGGAGTACATAAAGATTGTGCCGCTCGTCCGCGTGACAGCTCGTGATAGGCCGACCGATCGAACGTAGATATGGGACCGACCGATCGAGCGTAGAGATGGTATCGACCGATAGAGCATAGGGATAGTACCGACGTAGAGATAGGGCTGACCGATTGGACATCGACGCCTAATCAAAGCACTAAATTTAATCATTACTTACAACACGTATCCTCTGACAGATTTTCAAAATTTGGAATGAAGCGTAGACCGTCATTAGTTTCGTACGAGAGATTGTCTTTTCAAATAGCAACCTGGTTCCAAGATTTTGTCTTGGCAACCTGGCCGAGCGATGTCGAGGCCGAGCGACCCAAGATTGTGTTCTTGGAACCGCCTGATTACAAGATCCTGTCTTGGCAACCTGGCCGAGCGATGTCGAGGCCGAGAGACCCAAGATTGTGTTCTTGGAATTGCCTGGTTCCAAGATCCTGTCTTAGCAACCTGGCTGAGCGATGTCAAGGCCGAGAGACCCAAGATTGTGTTCTTGGAATCGCCTGGTTTCAAGATCTTGTCTTGGCAACCTGGCTGAGCGGCCCAAGATTGTGTTCTTAGAATCGCCTGGTTCCAAGATCCTGTCTTGGCAACCTGGCCGAGCGATGTCGATGACAGTCAGTTGGTAGAATGTTCTCCCTTTAGCCCAAGTTAATGAGACTTTTCTTGCCGAGAAGTTTGAAACCCCTTTATTGATGATGATAAGAGCGTGGGCCATTAAAGAACCTGAATGGCAAGGCCAGGGAAAAGGTACCCACTGGCTATATGTATAAGTGCATAAGCAATAATAAAATACAAGACAAAGAAGTAAATAAAGTAAAGCTTATCTATTGGTAAAACGTCTTCAGGTTTTGAGAATTCCACGGCCTCGGTAGAATCTTGCCTTTCGTGTCGCGCAGGATGTAAGAGGACATAACCACCGATCTTTATGTCATTCTGCCCAAATTTGTGAATTTGGATCGGTCTTCTTCATCCTATGCGATCTGCTACGTTTATTCTACAGGGTTCGTCCTCTCAGTTTCTTCGTCGGCTCTCACATCAAGAGAACTTGTCAAAACTACCGCTCCCTCAAGGGTTCTTGTTTATGCCAAGTAGCATTCCCTAGCGATTCTTTGCTGACCCCTGACAGTACCGATGCCATGGGGTGTTGGGAACTTCATCGCTTGATAATAGGTTGAGACGACTGCTCTGAGGGCGTTTTGTGCGGCTATTCCAATTATTGTATTATAGGCTCCTACAAACTTCACAACTAGGAATTCCACATTCTTCACTACTTGGCATGGCTTTTTTTCCAAACTTTATACTCAAGAGGACCCGAGCGAATGGATAGGCTGATGCTCCTGTTATCCCTTTGATGGGTCCCTCTATCGGCAGTAGCTGCTCTTCCGGAATCTCCATCTGCTTAAAAGCATCGTAATACAGTAGGTCGATCGAGCTGCCTGTGTCTATCATTACCCGTTTCACCTCGCTACCGTCCATATTCAGAGTGATCACTAGTGCATCGTCATGAGGACAGCTGACACCATTCATATCAGATTCGTCGAACGAGATCACCTCGTCGTTTTGCTTCTGTTTCTTTGCGAATAAGTCCTGCCTAGCATACCTCTTTCTCCCTCTGATGGTGGACCCTCCTGCTGCACTACCGCCAAAAATCATGTTGATGACCCTAACCGGTCGGTCATCCTGCTTTCTAGCATTTCTATCACCTCTTGTCCTAGACTGTCCCCTCGTGTCGCGTCGGATGTCCGTATTCCCGTTCTGCCTCATTCCATCATTCCTATCATTTCGCTGCCAAGGCTTTCGCCAGTTATCAGACCGACCACTCCTACCCTCATTATCTCGTTCGGTATTTTTACCGTGCTTCAAAAATCTTCCTAACCTTCCCCTTTGGATAAGAAGTTCGATTTCTCGCTTTAAGTCCCAACAATCCTCCGTGTCATGACTAACATCTTTATGGAAACGACAATATAAAGAAGAATCCCTCCTTTTGAGGGGTGTTTTCAGCTTATTAGGTTCTCGGAGGGTTTCTCCTTAAGCGCTAATGACCTCCAGGACTTCCGCATATCGCCTGTTGAGCTAGGTGAAGGATTCTCGCCGTTGATTTTCTCGGTTGATCGGCTTTCTCCAGCTAGACTGATCCTTCTGCCGTTTATGTGAATCATTGGTTCTACCACTTGGCCAACGGTCATCTGCTTTGCGTTTTGTATTTTTCAACACTTCCTCGAGCTGGATATACTTATCCGCCTGATTTCTTATCTCTTGAATGGACTTGGGCTGATCGAGGGCCAATGATTTCTTGAACTCTTCATCCCTTGTGTTGCTCATAAGGGCAGCCAACATGGATGAATAGGTAAGGTCAGGGACTTCAACGGCTTCATTGTTGAATCGAGTGATGAACTCTCGTAGACTTTCATTACTTCCTTGGGTCAACTGCATCACTTCCAAGGCAGTCTTCTGTGGCCGTTTACTTGTAGCAAATTGATTGAGGAATAGCAGCTTAAAATCCTCAAAGCAAGTGATGCAACATGGGGGTAAACTATTGAACCATCGCCGAGCTCCTTCTTGAAAGGTGGTGCAGAACGCCTTACATTGAATGGCGTCGGGGACGCAATGTAGGTTCATCATCGACTGGAAGTGCTGCAGATAGTCTAGGGGATCGGTCTTTCCAGTATATTTTTCAGGCGTCGGTATTTTGGTGTCGACCGCTGGGAGGCTATCCAAGATTGCCGGAATGAAGGGAGAGCTATATTGTGCTGATGGATGATCCAGACGGGAATTCATAGCCACATTGATCCGATCGTCCACGATTTTTTCTAGGGCTTCAGCAGAATGGCGATCGGCATCGGCCATCACACCAATCTGCCGTGCGGGTGTCTGCTGTTGTTCCTGCTGAGACTGTAGAATTTGGCGAATCAATAGATCGGCCGCTTCCTCTATCTGTCTTCGGGTGAGGGGAGTTTGTTGTGGGGCAGGAGGATTTGCGCCTAGGGGGTGCTGGAAGTTTGGATGCGAATTGGTCTCGGCGTTGTCCTCCAGGGCTACACTCTGTTCTTCTTGATCTTGGTTTTGAGGTTGTGGTTGATCATTCAGGTGCGAACATTGTGTGCGGGAATCATGATGTTTCAGCGGAAGAGTGGCAGGTATTTGCAAACCTATCCGTTGTAACGCAAGTGCCGCGACAACGGTTATATCAGGATTGGCTGCTGCCGCCTAACTGATCTGTGTGTTTCTAGACGTGGTGCCCTGATGCCGGGCCCCACAGTGGGCGCCAACTGGTTCTGCCTGATCTTGATGGAGTTGGACGCCGTTGTTTGGATCCATAATTCTGACTGATCTTGGCAAAAGAATACCTGTAAAACAACACAAGGCACGTCGGGGGTTGATTACCGGCAGGCCCCTTCGACGCTTAAGTTAGTCTTTTGGTAGGGGTTTTTGGTCGCTAATAACAGGAAAAAAAAAAAACAAGATTGTAATGTCGTACCTGTATCATGGCAGAGTTGTACCTTATATACCTGGAATAGCTGCTAAGTTTAGGTCTTCAAATAGGTCTTTACGTATGCATGGGAGGTTACTACCTACGAATGGGCCGTCGACCCCTGGGCCTGGGCCTAGCATAGCCGACCTAACCAGTATGTATGAATTTTATTATTTAATAAATTAAAAATGACTTATAAGGACATGATCACGATTAAATATTTAATTTTACAAAAATTAAAATTTTAACAATAATAAAAGTAGAAAAAAAATAAATTTTACAAAAAAAATTACAAATATTTCTAACCTATTATTGGATAAAGGGTAAATTTGACGTTTAATACGTAAATGGCTGTTTATGTTAAATAAGCTATTGGAAAAGCCACCCACCAAACATCTTTCATGGCTGTTTGAAACTCATAGCTGATTGGTTGTCTACCAAACGAAGCCTAAGATTATGATTACTCTATAAAATCTTTAGTAGGGCATTTAATCCACGAGAGTAAACAAAATTTTCAATATTTAAACTTATTGTTGTATCAGTAGATACGAGGATTCCATCTGTATAGATAGTAGATACTAATGAAATATGCATCAATTTGATCAAATGGCAAATTAGCAATACAAGTACCATAGAAAGCATCTTTAGAAACATCAATTCACTGAGCATTAATTCCAACCCAAGTTGGCTTTCAACTTTGATGGATACGTGTCTCTCCCTGCTAAGACCATGGATGACATTCAAGGAGTTCTAACGACGTGTATGTACATATTAGATTCAGAACTCAAAAGAAAACTTGTTTCCAGGTGGAGCAATTTAACTAGGAAAATGCAAAATAGCTACTAATTGGCTTTGGGAATTAAAGTATTCACTAGCTACATTCCAGAATATAAGTTATAGTCTTGCAATTAAAACTACAACCCACCATTAAATTGAGAGAGAACACAAATAGACAATATCAAAGAAAGGTCGTCTCTTCCAATAGCATACCAAATGCAAATACCCTAAAGATTAAGGGAGATGTAATCAAGCATGTACAAGGAAAGAATGCAAGCAAGAGAATCTACAAAATTAACCAACTGCCCAATAAATTTCAAAGTGACTCGACTATTTATTTCGGTATAAAACCAAACAAAAACAAGACAAGAAGACTTGGGTGAAGAAGTTGGCTATGAAGAAGACAATGGTGCAAGTAAAAGCGATGGAAGGGGAGCAACGGTGCAAATACATGAAATTCAGGGTTTGTAGATTTGGGGGTTTTGTTATTGTTTAATGATTTGATTAATTTATTAGGATAATTAATTTTATTTAAATTAATTTTAACATTACAAATGTATTAATTATTTATACATTATGGATACTTTCCAAAAAGAATTAATTGGAAATAATATCCACATAATGCTGTAAAATGAAGCATAAAAACTGGATTCGACTAGCCGGTCCGACTGAAAAAGTTTGAACCGATCGGTAATTTGGCTCGGTTTCACCTAATAATCTCTATGTATAAAACTGACCGGTTTAAATTTTTTGATCGGACCGGACAATCCGGACGATTTTTAAAGTATTGAGTAACAATTCTAAACACGTGATTACGGGCAGGAAGGACTCAAGAGAAGGTAGACATTAGTTAGTTCTGTTATTCAATTGCAATTAAGTGCACTGTATCAAATGTACTTTTAATTGTGTGTTTGTATTGCATGTATATACCGTGTCAATTGGACAAAGCAATGCACAAAATAAGAAAAGAATGAAGATGATTTTCGTAATAATATAATGCCTTGTGATAAATTAGAAGAAAAATAAAAAATACAATTACAGTAGACCATAAGAACTAAAGAAATGAGAGAGTTCATCTTTTACTAAGTTAATTTTTTTGTTTTATGTTTTTTCCGTGAATGAGAAAATTTGCTTTTTATTTTATAATTTCTGAAATAGAATAGTAGCGGACAATGTAAGGAAAATTAGTTTAATAAAAGAAGTAACTAAAATATATACACCCATCATATGAAATAATTTTTTATTGGAATTTTATCGTTACAAATGTATGCCTTATTTTAAAATAAATGAAGAAGTAAAAATAGGGAATTATGAAAATTTTAAAATTATTAATTATTTGCAATTTTTAATTTATGGTTTTTTTTTGCAATAATTAGCTGAAACTATACTTAGGTATACTTCTATATCAAATAGAGATATACTGTGCATTTGAATTTCTCATCTAATCTTGATGTTAGTTTAATTAAATACTTTTTTATGTTCTCTTATTTGAAATAAATAAAAAAATCATTAGGTAACTTTTTTAATATTTAAAGGGTATCGATATACGTGGGAAAAGAAGATGGATAATGTGGTGGTTTGTCGCGAAAAATTGGATAGAGCAATGGCATCTTTAAGCTAGTCATCCCTTTTTTCTTAATGCTGTCTCTAAGTCTGTTGTATCCTCAGTTTCTGATCACTCTCCAATTTTGGCTTGATTGAATGGAAGGCCAGTTGGTACAAAATATAGGAAGTTTCGATTTGATAATAGTTGGTTGGGGGACTCTGGTTTGAAACAGGTAATCAAAAATTCATGGATTCTTGCCTCTGCTACTGATTTTATGAGAAGTCGTGATGCGTGTATAGAAGAGATTAAAAGGTGGGGCAAAGAGCATAACTTTGCATTATAGAAAAAACGAAAACAGTTACAGTCGTTGTTGGAGGAGGCGAGGGACGTGTTTGATGATAGGAAGGTTAAGAGGCTTCGAAAAGAGTGGAATGTTATTTTGTATAAAGAAGAGTGCAGGAACCGACAAATGCTAAGCAAAGGTGGTTGTTAAATGGTGATAGAAACTCAAAGTTTTTCCATGCAACGATTCGTGCCCGTAGAAAGAAAGTTTCAATTGAAAGGTTACAAAAAGAAGATGGAAGAGTGGTCACTGATAGAGCTGAGTTAGAAGAGGAAATTAAAGATTATTTTGGGACGATTTTTGAAGGAGGGATCTCGTATGGTGAAGACGTTCTCAATCTGGTGAGGCCTAAAATAGGAGTGACTCAAAATAATATGCTTACTGCTTCGGTGACTTTTGATGAAGTGAAAACAACGGTGTTTGATATGAAATCGGATAAATCACCGGGACCGGATGGACTTAATCCAGCCTTTTATCAAAAATATTGGCATGTGATAGGAGAGGATGTGTGGAAAGCTTGCAAACTGTGGTTGGATGCAGGTACTCAAGGGTGGTGACAAAATTCAGATCCAAAAATTTGTGATTTATGCAAGACACGTTTGGATGACAAGAAATAATATGCTTTGGTCTCACAAAAATACAACATGCTACACAACGCATTTGAAAGCTCTAAATTTCTTAGAGCTTTGGAATCATTCTAGGTTACTTGCGTCGGCTTCTTCTTCGTCAACAAGTAATTATTGCAGCGTTTTTCATCTTCTTCTCCGACGGACAGCAGCAATAACGGTTGGCAATTTTTCATTGACGGAGCGGTATTCCATCGTG
>JANZLH020000414.1:613251-624917 GCA_026770325.2 Erythroxylum fimbriatum
ATCTCTATGTATATGTATATTACTTACAAAAGAATCTTGGTACCTTTTGACTAGATATATAATGCTCACACAAATAATACCAAACTCTTTTGTTTTATTAATAATAAATATTTTTATTACAAAATTGTAACTGAAGAAGATAAAATTACATGTAAATACAATTGCTTTCCAGGGCACTATATTTACATAACTCCAACACTCTCAAAATCTAATCAGACTCAAGTTTAAGTGACATGAACCAGGTTCGATCATATTTTAGACTGAATTTGGGTCGCACCCTTATAGGATCAGGTTGGGCCAAGTTGATGTACATTATAGGAGATGCACAATTGATCATATTATACCTCATATTTGATGCATTTTTTCTTGATATTTTATGCTTTTATCATATATTTGGTACTTAATTTTCCAAGTATGTTTATAGAGTATAATTACTTTCACGGACTTAAAAGAGAAAATTTTAAACGAAAACATGAAATAAAACAAAGATTTGATGCATAGCAGGAATGCACAACCGTGAATCAGCTCGTGTACATCTCCCAAACCATATAAATTTGAAATTTCTAGAGATTTTGGTTATGCACAGTTTGATGCACGGTCGTGCATCAACTTTTACATCGGCCAAAACCTTAGAATTTAATATAGATGACATTTTTTAAGACAAATTAAAGGAGAATACATACAGAGGTATTTTGAAACTCTTAAAGGCAACTTAAGGGGTAATTTTGATCTAAAGGAGTTGAAAACATGAAGAATTCAATAAAAGATCCATCATAATACAAGATCAAACCTCTATATCTAAAAAATACTCGATAGAAGACAATCCGAGAGACTTAGAATTATGAATCCATTGTTTTCAATTTGTTTTTCTCTATATTTATATTTGATTTCATGTTCATTCATGCGTAACTAAACATCTTGTTAGTATTTAGGTTAGATGAGCCCTATGTTGATACTTTAACATGATTTGATTCTTTTATTAATTTAATTGGTTGATTGATATATTGGTATCCAATTACATGTTTTATTTATGTTCTTAATAGATCCAGAATATCATTTCATAACCTGATTTCATACATAAAGATTAAGAAATCCTCTTTATGAATAGATCTACCATAATTGGAAGGAGTTGATTGCAACCCTAGAGATAGGATGGCATAAATCTTCCAGATTTGAGTCAAACCTAACAGAGGGATTTATAAATCGGTAAAACAATCCTATAAAATTTAACCTGAGTAATTCAGTTGAAAACCTTAGGATTAGTTTTTAATATACTTAAGGTCAGTTATTAGCATAACATAGGAGTCTCTACAGTCCAATAAATCAACAAAACAATTGCATAATAAAAGATCAATCTATTAAAGGTTTAGGGGGATTCGAAACCTATATACTAATTTCCTGATATCGAATATTTTCTTAGTGCTTCCTTAATTCTTTGATTTAATATTGTTACTTGTTTATTTTACTTTCTCTAGTTTTATTTTTTTAATTAAAAATCACAATCAATTCATAAACTAGATAATAGAATAATGGTAGCTATTGGTAATCACTGTTCTTGTAGGATCGACTTGTATTTGTCAGTATTAGCCTAGCTATGTCGTGCACTTATGGTAATTCAATATTGACATATGCATTTTTAGTCAATCAAGTTTTTTGTGCCATTGTCAGGGATGATGATATTAGGAAAACCCTAGTTTCATTAATGTAGTTATTGCTTTAGTTTCTTTTATTCTATTTTATTTTTATTTTTGCTTTACATTATATTATTATTTTTAGTTGTTTAGTTTATTTTCTTTAGTTTTACACTTAGAATCCAAGTTAGCTTATGACCTTGATCACATATGAGAACTTATTAGACGTAGATCCTAAAATAATAAAAAAAAACTGTGTGAAGGAATCTTCGTAGGACAAATCTACGAGAGTTTGAGCTAGATCATCAGATAAAACATTTGGAAGGTCACATAGACACTGAGGAATCTTACAACATGGCAGACCAACACAGACAATGTTTGACTGCCCTAGGCCAAACCTAATTAGTGTAGAATCTAATATAATGAGATCGACTCTTTTGACAAACAATTTGAGATCAAGTCAAGCATAATCGATCTGGTGCAATAGTCAGTCTAATTTAATGGAATATGAGAAGGAGACCTCAACACTCATATCTTTAACTTTTTAGAGAATTGTGATACTTCTAAAATTAATGGAGCAAATGATAACACCGTTAGACTGTGTCTTTTTTCATTCTCCTTAAGAGGAAAGGCTAAACAGTGGTTGAATTCGATGTCATGTTTGTCACTTACCACATGGGATCAAGTGATAGAAAAATTCTTACTAAAGTACTTTCCCTTTGCGAAGACTGTGAAGTTGAGAAATGACATCTTGTCATACTCACAAATTGAAAGTGACTCGCTATTTAACACCTAGGAGAGATTCAAATCCAAACTTTTTATAATGAGCTACGTCAAAGTATGAGGCAGTCAATCGAAGCAGAAGCTAGAGGGACGCTGAACAATAAAACACCTGAAATGGCCCAAGAGTTGATCGAAGATATGGAAATAAACAACTACCAATAGTGTTTGGCTAGGCACAAACTAGTAGGCTAGGAGGAGTATATGAGGTGAATGTCATGACACAAATGGAGAGTTAAATGGAGGCCTTAGGTAAGAAGATAGAATGATTAACTATGGCTTCATAAGGAATGGTGATGTAATATGAAGCATGCGGGTTAGACCATCAAGGATAAGAATGTTAGTTAACCTAACCCGAACATATGGATTATTTAAGAAATGCTCCAAGACCCTAAAATAAACCATACAATAATATATACAATCCTAGTTGGAGGAACCACCCTAGCTTTCCATAAGGTAACTAATGACAACAAAGAAGTAACCCTTACTTGGACTCTAACCACAAGCATCACAACTAAGGAAACATGGTATGGATTAGCTGATTATGGATTTTATTCAAGAATCTAGGATGAAACATCATAAAATAGATGTATCCATATGAAAATTGGAAATTAAAATGGACCAACTTGCCAAGTCAGTGGTTAAGAGACTAAAGGGGAGTTTGTTAAGAACAACTTAAACAAATCCAAAGGAAAGAATAATGGCAATCACCCAGGCCACTGAAAAGAAGCTTCAACAAGAAGCAGAAAGGAAGTGACTACTAATAATCACTCAAAAGGTGAATGTAGCTTTTACCTAAAGAGAGTTAAGGAATATCAACCTGCAATTCCTTATCTATCATAGCACAGAGAAAGTCATAAGAAGCAAAGTTAAACAGGGTCCTTGACCTTTTAAAACAAATGAAGAAGGAACTCTCCTCTGTTGAAGCATTGAAAGAGAAATTATTAGACAAGGAGGAACTAGTGAAGTTGGAGACCAAAGTGTTGAGTGAGGAGAGCTTTGACAACAAGATTAAACTACCAAAGAAACAAACTGATGTAAGAAATTTTTATATTCCTTGTACTATTGGAAGTTTAAAGGTGCATAAGGTTATGGCTGACTTAGGGGCTGACATAAATATGATGCTTACACCTTATTTCAAAAAAATGGGAATAGGATAACTTGAACCAACTAGCTAGGATGTGCATTAAGATGGCTGACAGATCATTATGATGTCTTAGGGGAATCATAGAAGGTATACCAGTTAAGGTCAATAAGTTCACATTCCCAATTGATTTTACCATTCTAGACATAAGGAAAGATTTTAAAGTACCCTTAGTCCTCTGGCGACCATTCCTAGCGACATTCAAGTCACTCATAGATGTTGATGAGGGCCTGTTAACATTAAGAGTAGAGGATGAAAAGGTTACATTTAGGATCTTCAATGATAGTACTAATTTGCTTGAATTTCTGGATGTTATCAAGTTTGATGAGTCTTGTCAAGATGTTTTACAAGACTTCATATACAAAGATCCAATGGAGAAGTTACAAATTCAAGGGAATAAACCAAAAGAAAAATGTGGTGGAAATTGTAAAAAGCTAGCTCACCTACAGGTTATGAAACCTATGGTAAGACTGCAATCATGCACTTTATTCAAGCCACCTTAAGCGAAAAAGTATGTTGAGCTAGTGATGGAAAAGAAGTGTTGCATAGAAGGTAACCTATGAGTTTGGCATTGCTTTGTTTTACTTTTGTTTTAAATTACATTTTTTAGGAGTGTTTTAGAATAGAAAAATTGTGCATAAATGTGGCTTTTGGGACAATTTGTTATGTGTTATAATACTAATATGCAAAGATTTTTATCTTTGAGGGTTAAAATTTAAAGTTTAACACTCTCTGAACACATTCCGTTATTCTGCATGTTTTGATGCAAAGGTTGCAAAATATTATGATTTATTGAAGTGATTTAATGCACGATCGTGCATCAGACCGTGCACTATCGCAATACAGGGTAAAAAGTCCTAAATCCTCTAAATCTTTCTCTTCTTCTACTCTCTCTTACCGTCTCCTCCAACTTCCCCAAGCAAATTTTCGCATTTTTCAGACACATTAATGAAACCTAAGTAAGTTTCCTTATTGGTTTAATTTGTTTATGCATGATTCATTGGGTCTTATGCGATAATTGCGGATTTTTCAATAAAAAATTCCCAATCCATGATTCGGGATTATTGGAGAATTTGCCTCATTTGAGGCCTGATTATTGTGTAGTAGTTAAATTTAATCTTTGTCCAACTTATTTTTGGCTTTTAATTTGATTGATTACTTGCAATTTAGGTTTAATTCGACTTAATTTGCATAAACTTGTGATTTTCGCTCATTATGTGTTTAATTGCGATATTTTTGTGTTTAATTAGCTTAATTAGTTAACCCAGACATTAATTAAGACTATGTTTGTGTTTAACCACATGGATTTAATTATGTCAATTTTATGTTTATGTGATTTCCTAATTAAACTTGTTTAATTATTTATTTCATTTTTGTTTTATTTTATTAATTCAGTTGTTTAAATTTTCGTAGTTAGTTTGTTTTCGTAATTAATAAGTAATGAGCATGATCTAAATTAAGTGTGATGAAACCATACCTCAATGATTGTACACCAATTTTCTCACACTTATTTAAAAGTTGCAAGCAAAATGACACTATCATGTCACGATAAAGAGACTCCAAAGAAGAGGAATTAAGGGGAGTATTTTCTAATAGTCTAGCTCCCAGAGAGACCACGAATGTTGCTATTCAATGCCTGGGGTCAGGAAGAATAATATCAAAGACTAAAGGATAAGAAGTTCAGAGTTAATCAGTATATCAACTAGGAGGCTTTAAAGTAGGTTGGCTTAGCCCAACAAGTGAGGAGTTAGTAGATGTAAGATCATGGTCTCAATTTTTTTAAATCATGGAACCTTCTTATAAAGAGCTCACTTTAGAGGTCCTCTCCACGTTCTTCATGGAGAAGGGATGTTATGATAGGGATTGCCCCAATACAGTCCAGTTCTAGATGATGGGGGAGATGCATCAGATGACATATATGTAGTTCTCCATCACCATGGGTTTGTATGATTGGGAGTACGTTGGGACTTGGGACACCAAAGTATCAAGCATTATGGATGGATATTTCATACAAGTTGTCTCTACAACACTTTTGAAGTAGGAACAGTTTTGAAGATGAATCCACACATGTCAAAGGCTTCAACATTACGCAGTCTAGCACTCAGTTACGTACGTTATGGTATTCTAACTCACATTTTGAGCAGGCAAGGAGACAACTAGGGAGTCATCGGGAACACGGGCGTGTATTTCCTCTGAAGCATAAGTGAGTAGATGCCTATCCACCTAGGACATGCACTTTTTCAATTCATCTGACATCAGATTAAAAAGGTCAGCACGATATATGTTAGACCATATGTGACTCGACTAGCAAAAAGAATAGGTATGTTTGATCGACTACCACCAATGAAGGAGATGACGACCGTGGTAGCGCTCGATCTGACAGTAATGCAACATATGCATATGGTACGCCGACATCAAGGTCCTAACAGAGACAGTTATCAACTTATTAGAGAATATGATGAACCAGCACTGGAAAGAGGAGATAGAGCAGCGCAGTCTGGAGCAGAGCCATAATCACAACAACAGTCACCACTATCCCAAGCGAGGGGATAGAACTACACGAGCTTCATCCAAACCAGCTGGAGGATATATTGATTGGATAGACAGTAGACGGAGCTTGTGGACGATATAAGCAAGTTGCGATTTACAGTAGCACGGATGGGAGAGTTGATGGACTCAATAGCAAGCCATCTAAGCGTTAACTTCCAGCCTCCACCATCCGACGAGGGCACTCCTTTTGTAGCTCCTCCACCTAGCCAGGATCATCACCACCAGGGGCACCCATCTTCATCGGATCAAGCAAGGTCATAAGATGAAGGAGATGATTAGTTTGTGTAGTATTCTTTTTCTTAAGTAATTATGTAAAATTTTAATTTTCTTTTCATTAATTAGTTTGTCATCTCTAACATTATAATTAATGATGTTCTTTTTTTTTTGTTTTCATTTATTTTGTTTCACTTTACCCTTTGTTATATTTTGCAAGGATGTAGTATATTATTGGACGTATCTGACATCATAAATTGCCATATTTAGGGAAGTACCTCTATGTGTTTCCCTTGTTATATATATTGTGTGCATTAGGGATAATGTACAACTTCTTGAATCTTGAACAATTTCTTTAAGCTTATTATAATCTTGATTATTTAATTTTATGAACTGATATCCTGAGTTGATTGAAATCTATCCATGAATACTGTGTTTCATTGTTTAATATGGATTGAATTGATATGTAAAAGGATGAGAATTAGAATAAAATTACTTATATAAGAGTTAGAATAAAATTACTTATGTAAATCATATTTTTAATAATCATTGAAATATTCAAGTTAAATGATAATACATATTATTTACACACATAATACCCATGTTTTCATAAGCTTTTTAGCCTAAGAGCAAAATTTTCAAAAAAAATTAAGCTTTTGTTATTCTTTCATGTGTTTGGCATCATATATAGTAGAATAATTCTAGAACTTGCTTTTATTGTGCATATTGAGACCATATTTGTTAAATTAGAAACATGTACATGATAAAGACACTTAGATTCAACAACTTGCTTAAGCTTAGTTTTTTGAAAATTACACACCTTTAAGTATACATTCAGGAATAACTAAGTTGAGCCTTCTCCTTTTTCAAACTTCATCTTATTTTTCTTTTAAGATCTTTTTATTGTTTTAAACCTTGAAGATTATTTGCATTTTTTACTTGTTAAGACTTGAAATTCTTATAAAGTCCAATATTTCTCAAATTGTGGTACTTAATGTTTGGTTTGATTCTTAAAAAAACATGAATAAGTTTAAGGTACCAATAGAGATGTGTGTACTTGTAAATAAGTCTTGAAATATAGTGTGCAGTAAATTTCTTTCAATTTAACCGCTTTTATTATCCCAATCATATCTTACCTAATACTCATCACCAAAGGAAATAAATCAAAGAAAGCACTAAAAGTAAATCATTTCCACGGGGGCACTAGCCACCAAATGCATAAACCAACTCCATAATTACAATCAACCAACCTGATATGATCATAATACCCATTGCTCTAAGAATTCCCAAGCGAAGTTTGCTCACAAAGATCCACGACAATAACACATGAACTATTAATAAGACGACAGAAACCCACCCGACAATCATGTTCTTGAGCTGAGTCTGTAAGTACAATAAGACCTCTATAAATTAATAATGTTAGGATCGTGATATTTATTATTTTGTAGAGATATTAATTAACAGATAAATTAATATTTATTAATTTAAAGAGATTTTTGTAATTGATTGAAGTTAAATTTTGGTTACATAAAAAAGCATTGTATTTTAGAAAAATTCATGCTTCATATCAAGTGAATGAATCTAAAACATATATTTATTGTACATAATATTAATGAAAACTAATAAATAATGTTCATTGTTTCTTAATAATTAAGTATTATTCATTGTATTTTTACTAAAACATTCAACGTACATATGTACGTATGATGGAGATAGAAAATAATTTATAAGCATGATAGAAAATTTCTTGAAACCACACCCAACAATGGCTCCTCATCTAAAAGGTGTCACGAAATCAACAATGACGGATCAAATCCTCAAAGAATTATATGAGTACAAGAGAAATCATTCGACATGCACTTAAAAAGATTTGCAGTTGTGGCTTGAAGAAAAGTTTCAATTGATAGTTAGTTAAGGTACAATCTCAAACACACTCAAACGATCGACTTATGTTTTGGCCAACCCAGGGACGGAGCCATGTTTAATGGGGGGGGGGCGGGGGCTTTCAAATATTTTTTATAAAAAAATTACTTATATAATAAAAATTTTTAAAATTACAAATATAAGTGACCCCCCTTTAAATATAAGTGGTCCTCCCATTAAAATTTTTACATTTAGATATTGGCCCCCGGTCCTCCCTTAGAGTTGAGTCTGGCTCCGTCCCTGGGCCAACCTAGATAAAGGGAGGGATATCAAGCCGCACAAATCAGCACAATTTTCAAATATGGAGTTTATGAGTGGTTTCTTCAGTACCAAGATAGTGTGAATATGACCAGAGAGCTAATTTTGGAGAAGGCAAGAGATACAATGAAAATTCTATACTCTTAACAAGATTCTGAGCACAAATTTTCTCAAGGTTGGGTTGAGAAATTCAAGCTACGACACGGTATCAAGTCATTTCGTCGTTTATTAATTTAGTTATATTCGTGTAAGTTTATATAATTATTAATTTATGATATTAATGGGACCCTATATTTACATAGAGGTATTTTGAAAATATATTATCTTATCAAAATTTGTTAAATTTTCAACTGGCCGAAGTCGGGACCAGAGAAAAATATTATCTTAAAGAATTTATTAATTTACCGAGTATCAATTTAAAAAGGTTCTACTGTATATATAGCATCTATATCGACCTCCTAGTTACAAGTCCAACACAAGTCTAGTCTATACTAATTGAAGCTCATTTTCTTTGCTAAATTTCAGTTCATTAATTCAAATTTTTTATTAGATTATTTTATTATCTTTATTCGATAAAAATTAATTTAACCTAATTAATTGTTGTCCTTAAGGAAAATTTCCAACATATCATGCTAGGTATGGGCCTATTTGGCTTTTGTTCCTTTTCTTGCGCAGGAGCTGTGATTACATTTTAGTTTTGTGCTGGTGAAACGCCACTAAAACAAGAAAGAAGCTTTGTGCTGGGAAACGTGATTACTGATAAGCTTATTTTATCCCTTCCACAAAGTCAAGTCCTGACACACAAACTTCATACTTTTTTTCAGACAAATTGTCTTATTTTTGCAGAGAAAAGCGAGATGAACAACCACAACTTGATACTACTTTCGCTTTGTCTTGCAATATTACTCCCAGAGAAGTCTCAAAGTCTAGATGGATTTGAAAATGGTGTAGGAGATGTAAACGAAGCAATCTCTAGGTCTTTCTCAAATCCCGCCATAGCTTCTTCATTCAGATGAACATACGCCATGATATCTCCTTCTTTGGTGTCGAAGAAGAAAACTTGATTTTCTTGAGGCCAGTGTGCCGTGCCTGTAAACACAGGCTTTCCCCATCCAAAATCAGTTGCATACAGTGGAAACCCTAAAAGACTACTGAAGCTAAGAGCAACCATATTTCCTGCTTCATGTGCCTTGGCTCTCTTGTTCATCATCTTCTTATAAACTTCACCATCTTGAATTTTCTTTACAAACTCTGCGTCCACGTTGCTTATATACTCTCTCATTTGATATATAATACTAGAGAATGCGTCCTTCTCCTTCGTGTCAAGCACGGCCACCACCGTCTCGTCAAAAATATTCCCCATATGCTGATTCGACAGTAGAGGTTTCATCCTGGGACGCAAGTTCAAGACATGTTTGACGACGTAGGTTGTGTCAGCAGTACTACGTTGTTCTCGCTTCAAGGTGGCTATGTATCTGATAAATATAAAAGCAGTCAGGATCTCAACTCGTGTGGGCTGCTTAGTCATGCCACCATTAACGGTGTATCTATGCGTAAGTGCTGATATGCTAGACGGGCTAAAGATGAACCGCCTTGAAACCGCATGATTCTCATTCTTCATGATGAGCTGATATTCGGATATGTTCAAGGGTTTGAAGTAGTTGGCTGCGTCAAAACGAGGCAGATCTATGGTTCCACCACCTCGAGCAACGCATGCCCAAGTGTTGAAGAACACAACCAGCGATAATGCATCTAAAAATTTGTGAGATATGCAAGTTCCGATAACCATCCCACCACACTCAAAGTAAGTAACTTGAACAGAAGCAGCGAGGTCGTTTTGAGCGAACACATCAAAGGGAACGAACTCATTGAGATAATGGCTATATGGGGTTTCGAGGATTTCGAGGATACTACCTTTGGCCTTCGCTTCCACGAAAGGAACCCCCTCGTCGTTGCAGTCTACGTGGGAGTTTCCGACCAAACGTCCGGCCAAAGGATAAAATAGGGTTAATGTCTCCGACAGTGATGTCCTAAGCATTTGGAGTTTCTCAGCGTTGTCGGTGGACGATGTTCTTGGGTAGAAAAATAACAGCGGTTGGAAACACCGGTACATCATTTGATCCAAAGAAGAGAATAAGCAACGACGAAGATGGTTAGGTGTTGGAGAAGATGGCTTGATAACGCTTTCAGAGATCTTCTCTATTTGAATCTTCATTTTGATCTTGAGAAAATCAAGAGCAGGAGAAGGAATGAAGTCAAGTTCTTATTGAGAGTATGTTGCTGTGGGTTGAAGATTAATTATATAGTATATAGATGCAAGAAACATTGCTTATAATAAATTAGATTTATGCAACTTGGACTTAACATTAATTTTGTAATAAACTTTTAAAATGTTACATAGCTACGAGTCCACGTGATGGATCTAACTCTTTCCGGATGATTTTAATTGTTTAAGAGGAGGTCCAGACGTCCAGTCCAACTAGTAGAGATTATATATTTTAGGATAAAATTTGTTAAATCTCCTGCAATTTAACATATTATTAAAGTATTTTGTAATTTTTAAAAATTATCAATTTTATTTTTATAACGTATATTCTCTTGTTCAACTTTTGTTACAAATTAACTTTAAAATAACATTAGGTAATATAAGTAATGTCTTCACGTGTAGTCGTATTAGGTATATCTCAATAAGCCCGCGCAGGTAGCCCAGTTGGTCATTGGGAATGAAAGTGAGTCCAAGGTTTCGGGTTCAAGTCTCGACAGCGACAGTGTGGGAGTTCATCCAATGTGGTGACTCCTCGTGCGCACTGAGCATTGAGCCGCTTTTCTGAGAAGCTGGCTGGGATCAAACTGTGATTTACCTCCCTCACACAATGTCGGGTCGAAGTGTGGGGGCGCCTAGGGTGGGCGTTCCACCTTTTGAATCCAAGGTATATCTCAATAATAATTAAAATTAAGAACATATATATATAGATATAGATAAAAGTGCACGTGAAGCCAATGTTACGAATACCGTACCGGACTCGGTACCGGATTGAGCTTTGGAACGGAACTGTACCGGTACCTGTCGGTACCGGGTATCGTTTCGGGATATTTTTTAAATTTATAAAATAGTCCCTAAACTTTTTAAAAATTGCAAAATAGTCCATATTGATATATTATACAGC
>JANZLH020000414.1:641270-651619 GCA_026770325.2 Erythroxylum fimbriatum
ATCCCAACTCATTTAATTCATCATCTCTATGGATAACTTCTTCAAATATACCCAATTTCAACTCAACATCCTCCATGCACATCTCATATTCCTCACTTGATCATAAACACCCAAAATATACATTCCTACACACCCAAAACATAACACAACATAAACATTCATCCATAACTTTTGCTGCACTCAATTTCTAAATTCATATCAAGATTTGGGACTCTAAAAAGAAATTTTAAATTCAATGTCTTCATAAGAAATGTAGCCAAATGCCTCTAGTTTAATCCAAACTAAAAATCATCTCAATTGAACAACTATAGAAGAAGTTATGGCTAATAAATTGAAAAATACTCAAAGATCATGTTGCTGCAAAAATTTTCCAAATTTTCAAACTTTCAATATTTTACATCTAACTCATTTTCTACCTAAATTATCTCTTACATTACATTTCCTCATCATTATCTACCCAATTCACTCAATATATCAATCACAAACAATTCATGATCTATACTTGATCATTAACAAAAAAATAGAGCATCAAACATGTACCCATTCATAATAATTTTCTGCACTCACCCTCACTCCATTATATGCAAAATCTAACTTCCAAAACATCTTTATAACACAGTATACATCATTAATGATCATTCACAATTACAAAACATGGCATTTACATAGATATTTCATCCACGTCACACACACACACACACAAAAAATCAAGTCATCAATCCTACATTTCTCATCATTCTAGTTTCATTTTAACAATACCCATAACATTTCAAGCATAACTTACTTGGTTTCACTTCAAATTATTCAAAACCAACACTAGCCCTAGCTCCCAAGCATCACATGTTCATCATCTTGAAGGAGGTAAAGATAGGTTTTTCTTGTGGCAAATTGAAGAAACAACAAGATGGAAGTGGCAATTGATAGATGAGAACAAGGTGTAATGTTGGTGAGGTTAGAAGAGAATGAAGAAAATGAAAATGGAGGAGAAGAAGAGAGCAAGTCACGAAGAAGGAGAGGAAAACAAGAATAAAACATTCACTTGGCCTTCGAATTTAAATGCACCGTGTAAGACAACAAAAGGGGAGGGTCTTTTAATAAAAATAATGGTTTAAGACATGGTTAGGCAAGTGACAAGTCTCATTTCTAAGGCATTAGATTGGTTTCTTTCCAATCAAATTTCAATTTCTACTTCAATTTTTCCCCAAATTTTCAATGGAACTTGTTACTAATTCCTAAAGTCATTTATAAAAATTTCCATTTCCATTGGACAATAAGTTCTACTACCATTTAACAATTGTCTTGCCACTTGGCATTTTTCCTAATCTATAAATTACCCCAAATTTTCAGAAAATTTCCTAAAATTCTCCAAAAATTCTAAATCAACAATTACACTCTCCAACTCAATTTTCAATACAAAAAAACCACAATTCTCAATAACAATCACATTTAGTAACAATTATACTGGGAAATGTCATGAATGCATGTACGATCATTTTCATGTGCAAAAAAATTCACTATTCTCATGTATCTGTATGCTATATTATGCATGAACATGTAAATGCATTTCTAAACGCTCATTAATCACTCAGATTTATAATTCTGACCTCCCGCAGGTAATGAGATGTTACACAATATGATGACTTTGATGAAGGAAGAAAGGAATTCTAACAATAATCAATTCAATGCAATAGCCACTCTCAATCAGCAGGATTCCTCTAAAACAGCTACTCGGTTCAATGCCTTGGAAAAGAGAATGGAGCAATGGGAGACAAAAGCGGAAAATATCAACTCTTATGTGACTCAATTGTCTAACAACATGAGTGAGAACCAAGCAAAAAGCGGTGGAATAATTCCTTCTAACACTATGATGAATCCGAAAAGTCTAAATGCAATTGCTCTACGGAGTGGGAAACAAGTGAGGTTCAATCATCAAGAAGAAGAAGCATGTGATAAAGAGATTGAAAGTGAAGAAGTGCCTCTGCTAAAGGATGAAATCAAGAAATCTGAAAGTTTCAAGGAAGAATCATTATTGAACGAAAGGAAGTCTGCATCAAAGAATAAGGGAGCTACTTCAAAGAGTTCCAAGGAAAAGGCACCCACACATGAGCATGGAGAATCAAGCAAGCATGACAGCAAAGGTAAGGAGGTAAATCTTCAAGCCCTTCCTTTTCCTAATTCATATTTAATGAGCAAGCGTATGACTGAAATTAAGCATGAAAAGGATATAATTGATTTGTTTGGAAAAGTTGAAGTCAACGTTCCTTTGCTTGATTTAGTGAAAAGAGTTTCGGCCTATGCTAAATATCTTAAGGACTTGTGCACAAACAAAAGGAAGTTTAGGCCCAATCAGAGAGTCCAAGTGAGCTCAAATGTGTCAGCCCTTTTCAAACCTCAAATACCTGTCAAGTGTCAAGACCCTAGATCTTTCACCATTCCATGCACAATAGGGAGAGTTACCATAGTAAGAGCCTTGTTAGATCTAGGGGCAACAATTAATGTGATGCCTAAGTCTGTCTAGCAATCATTAGGAGTTAAGAGTCTCAAACCCACATCTGTTGTGTTACAACTGGCTGATAGATCATTTAGGCATCCAGTGGAAATTATAGAGGACATCTTGGTCCAGGTAAAAGGTTTGGTTTTTCCAACTGATTTTTATGTGCTTGATATGTCTTCTGAAGTTGTGCAGGATACCTCCTTAATTCTCGGGCGACCCTTCTTAAGGACTGCTAGTACCATGATTAGCGTGAAGGAAGGTAAGATCACCATGGAGGTGGCTGATCAACAGGTGAGCTTTAATATGTATGAAGCTATGAAACACCCCCACGAGGACTATTCACTCCTAGGAGTTAATATGCTTGACATTATTGTTGATGATGCATGCATTGAGATTGAACGAGCAATGAATCCATTGACTAATGATTCCTTTGAGAAAGTATTTGTTGCTGATGTTTCAGGTGAACTACGGAGTGTGAACGTTAGCATGGAACTGGAAGGTAGTCGAGTTACCTCGCCACAGCATGGATATAAGCCAAACGTCCCCCAGGAGCTAAAGGACCCACCTTAAGCACCAGGTTGTTTCTCTTCTTTCATATACAATTTACTTTTGCATATTGATTGAAGACGAAATAATATTGTTAAGCATGAGTATATTGACTAAGTGTGGGGGAGAAACTTGATCAGTAGGATTAGGTCTAGTTTTTAGTCAGACTTAGGTTTAGTTGTTTCAATAATTCCTCTTCCCTTTGAATTATGTATTTTAGTGGATGCATGACACATCTTTTATAATAGAAGAAATTGGTGTAGATGGTGCATTGCATTTTGTTTTGTATCGGTAAACTTGCATATGAGATGAGGATCCGTTAGAATTGGTCACATCTTTTCTTTTTGTGCTTCGGTAAAACTTCACCACGACATGGTACATTTTGCCGTGGCGTGAATTAATTATTTCGTCCTGGTGAGTGACGCAATGCCTCTTAAGCAAATTCGCCACGACGTGAATCAAATTTTTCGCTGCGATGAACAGTTGTATGCAGCTCTTTCCACGACATACTTTAATTCTTTTGCCGCAGTGAATGCTTTCGTTGTGACGAACGAATATTCTGCGCGAAAATTCCCTCATGAAATTTCTCTTTTGCCCTTAATGTTCTTCTGACCTTTCTTCTGCCCTCTGTCTTTTTCATCATTTCCCTCCCCCCTCCTTCTAAATCTATCGACTCCTTCTTCCTCCCTCACCTTCGTCTCTTTCATTTCATCTTCGTCGCTGCTAATCCAAGTGGACTTGCATCATTCCTCTTCGTGCTCAGTCTCCTTCAGTAAGCTTTTGTGCGTCGATTATTTTCGCATCATCCTCCCCCTTCTCTGTAAGTTTTTCCTCTTTCATTTCATTTTTATTCGCGTAAGTTTCTGTCGATTAGGGTTAGTTCGCCGCGGTGAAGAAACTTATTTCGCCGCGGCGTGGCAGATTGCAATATTTAGGCATGGTGAAGAACCCTGCTTTCACCGCAGTGTGGGAAGTACAGGTTTCGCCGCGGAAACAGACATTTCATTGTGGCGAGCTTTTTGTCTTTAGTGAATTTGTTTAATCCTTGTTTATTTTTGTTTTCTACAAGAATATGCCTCGAACCAAGAATCCTTCCCGTAACTCTCCCACTTCCTCCTCCAACTTCTCTCTATCCTCCCATTCATCCCAATCTTCCCATCCATCTCACACCTCCTACTGCTATTACCACTCCTGTTGTCATCCATTCCAAGGCTTTACCTCACGAGGACGTTCCTTCCACTTCGGCTCCTCCTGAGCCCATTACATTACAGGCACTCACCCGTCGCGTAGATGCTCTTTAGGAGAGCCATCGACAAGTGGTAGCCAGACAGGAGCAATATTGTCGGTATCGCCGGCACATGGATGCCCTAATTTCCATGCACCTGCATTTCTCGCTTCCTTCTGAGGAAGATGATTCCCATGATGGTGTAGGCACATCTGGGGCCGCCCCTTCTGATGTTGCGAATGATAATCCGATGGAGTAGTTCGAGCATTTCTTTCTGTATTTTCTTTTTGTTGTATTTTTGTTTTTAGTTTGTTAGTCGGATGCTTAGCTCATTTTGTAATGTCAAACTTGTTACACCCATTTATATATAATTATTTTTCTCCTTCCACTTTATTGGGCCTTCCCTTTTCACTTTATTGCTTTCTTTCTGTTATTTGTTCTTCTTCATTGAGGACAATGTTATGTTTAAGTGTGTGGGAGCTTTTGTCAATTTGTTATTCTTGTTTGTGCTCCATTTTGGCCATTTACATGTTTGTGTTAGTCAATTATACATAATGTTCATAATTTTTAAACTTGGTGATTATGAAAATTGAGTTTCTGTTGTTTTTCGCCGCGGCGAACTTTGGTTTCGTCGCGGCACCAAACTCTTGCAGAAATGATTTTGTTGAGAAATTTTGCCTCAATTCAACAATTTTCCCACATTCGACTCTTGTCACTCTTATTTCTCGAAGAATTTATAAGTTTCAAAGTGATTCTTGAGTTTTTGAAAATACTTCCCATTCTTTAAATGATAGTCGGTGTTGGCTCATTTTATTTTCTATGTTTTCAACACAAAGTAAGTGAAGGCATGCTGACAAAGTAGCACTTTATGTTTTTAAGACTTGAGATTGTTCATTGAGATATTACCCTTGTTGGAAGGATATTTGGGCCTGAATTTTTCAATTCTTGTGTGTATCTGCTTATTTCATATCTCTCTAAAACTTGTTTCTATTCTTAATTAAAGCTTTATGAACTAGAATTTTGTTAACAAGATAGAGGCATTCTTTTAAAACCCTTTGACCCAAACACAATCCCTTAAACACCTATCTATTGCTAGCCCCTTGAGCAATAATTCTTGAGTACATGCACACATCTTTTTATGTGTCAATAGTTCATTTTGCATTTCCTTATGTGTCAATAGTTTATTTTATATTTTCTTCTAGTTAAAAAAACAAAAAATGTGTTCTAAAAAGAAAAAAAGAAGAGAAAAGAAAGAAGAAAAAGACAAATATATATATATATATATATGTTATATGTGTTAAAAAAAAGTGTTATCATTTGTGTAAATATTGTCTTACTATTGACATCTATTTCATACTTGTAATGCATGTACTCATACTTTTCTTCCTTCGTTCATTTGTGGAAATAAAGAGATCTGTCGCTGCGACGAAACACAAAGAATCTAAGCTAAACTTTCGAGAAAAGTTCGCCGTGGCGAAGATTAATTCTTTCGTCGCGGCGAAGGATCCAACATAGAGGCAAAACCTTTCGGAAAAAGTACACCGCGGCGAACTTATCTGTCGCCGCGGCGAACCGTCGAAAACCGGAACTATATTTAGAAAAATCACTTACTGTTTGACCCGACCCATCGACCCTACATTTAAAAACCTACTAAATTAGGTTACAGGAAGCGATACACTACATAGAAGATAGAGCCGACCACATACATCATATACTCACTCTCATCTCTCTCACGAAACTCGACCTTCATCCATCATTTTCCTTCCATTTTTCATCGTCGCATTCATCATCTACTGCTACTGCCATGGATGCTATCAGTGGGTTTACAGTTACCGAAGTGATGCTTGGCTAAGCACCATTTTCTATTGAAAATGTAGCAATGACTTGATTTCAATGGCTTCAAAGGGGAGTAGTTTATTCATGTTTAACTACATTGTTGTGTTTAACTACATTGTTGTGAACTCCTTAGTTAGGATTTACGCTTTGTAGTTGGATTCCCTTTATTATAGTTTAATCAAGTGTTGAACAATGTATTGTGTTATGGGATTTGTTGATGTAGAACTTGGAGCTTAAAAATATGAAGTCTTATATATATATCTTTTTAGTGATTATGTTAATTCTCTTTTATCTGCCTAATTGTGTTTGATATTTTTTTTGATAAATAGTTGTGTTTGATATTGAGATGATGCTTGATCCCAATTGACCACTTGAATTAACTTACCTATTACACACACTAAGATGCATTCAACAAGGTTTTAAGAAATAAAGTTCATTGATTAAAACCTTGGACTTAAAGAATTCTTTAAGGTTTATCATATGGAAACTTAGTGATTTTTGCTCCCAAAAAGATTTGTTTTGAATTATGATAGCCAAAGCTCATTTTTCAAGAGGATTTTATCGTATTTGATCATCATTTAAGTTTTAAATTTCCTTTCCCAAAAATCCAAAAATACCTTTTTATATACTTTTCTTTCAATTAGCTCAATTTAGTTAGATTTCTCAAAGATCCAAAACCCCCCTCCTAACCAATTTAGTTCATTTCATGATAATTAGGCTAGCTTAGATCCATTGCACTAGGTTCCAATTAAGTGAGACGACCTGAGGTTGCACTCTATATTGCAATCCTTGGAATTAAATTTTTGATTCAATTCCCAAGGGATAAACCCAAAGATAAACCGCGGATCACATCTCCACTGGACAACACTTATGGTCGAATTGTGAAGCAAGTAAGGGAGGGTGTTGTGCAACGATTTTGGCTTGATGATGAGGGGTTGCTCATGGAGAAGAATAATCAATTGTACGTACCAAGTTTGGGTGCCTTGCAAAAATAATTAATAAATGAGACTATTCACAGTGGGCTGGTAACCCCGAAGTCAAACAAATTTTAGAACTCCTTTCCTGATCTTATTATTGGCCCAAGATGGAGAACGACATTTAGGTATATGTCAAAACTTGCCTTGTTTTTCAATTGGATAAAACTGCAAGGAAGAAGGAGGCAAGCTTGTTGCAGTCGTTGCCAATTCTAGGAAAATCATGGATGTCGGTTTTGATGGACTTCATTGGTCGGTTCCTAAAGGTGGATGGCATGGCTTCTATCATGGTGGTGGTTGATAGGTTCTCCAAATATGTGGTCTTTGCGCCAACTTCAACTTCGTGTCCCTTGAGCGTTGCTATGGAGCTTTTATACAAAAATTTGGTGAAGCATTTTGGGGTTCCAGTAAATATAGTAAGTGATCGAGATGCCCTATTTACTGGTCAATTTTGGACATCTCTCTACAATATGATGCAATGTGAATTGAAGTTCTTAACTGCAAATCAACCACAAATAAATGGCCAATGGAAAGGATCAATGGTTGCGACATTATGTAAGAGTAAGTCAACGAAATTGGTTGAGTTTACTTGATACTTCGTAGTTTTGTTATAACTTGAACAGATCCTCGACAATGGAGAAAAATCTTTTTGAAGTTGTTCTGGGACAATAATAACTCAGTCCTCTCGAGATAGAGCAACAGATGTTGGGAGGAAACTGCCCAACTGCTTATCATTTTGCGATGATAAAGAAAGAATTAATGGATGAGGCAAGGGATAGTCCTCGAAAAGCTTCCAAACGGATGAAGAAATATACTGGTCAAAGGAGAAGACCACTTGATTTTGACATCAAGGATAAGGTACTTCTCAAACTCACTTCCCAAATTTGGAAGAAGATTAGTAGCAAGTAGGTGCATCGAGGGTTGGTGCCAAAGTATGATGCGTTATTCGAGATCCTTAGAAGGGTGAGAAATGTAGCTTATCACCTCAAGTTACCCAAGCGTTTAAAGGTACATCCTACTTTTCATGTGAGTTTCCTTAAACCATATCAATAGGATTCAACATATCCTAAAAGGAGTCAAGTGAAGAGAGCTCCACTGGTCGTAAGGAAACAATTCGATGAGTAAATTAAGAAGATTTTGGACTATCAGATATTGGGGCAACACAAGAAGAATCAGAGGATGGAGTTCTTGATTTAGTGGAAGAATAAACCAGTCTCAGAAGCTACTTGGGAGAAAGACACAACCTTATGGCAATTCGAAGATTAGGTAAACGATTACCTTCAACTTGTTTTAACGAGGACGTCAGGTTCTTCTAGTTGGGGTGGTTTGTTATCCCCTTAACATTGTAGGACCCTTTCTGCTAGCATTGGTGAGCCTTAGTCAACGTCTAGCATAGATTAAGCATGAGGAAGGCATGCCAAAAGAACCAAGGTAACTTAACAAAGTAAAGACCAAACATGGTTTAAGTTATAATGACCATGGGGCGTTGATTGGCTTAGTGGCTAGGGTGAGTTAGACTTGCCTAAAATGTTTTTGGAGGGACTAAAGACGAAATGGTGCTCAAATGATGGACCATGGACGAACGGACTAGACCATAGGTGCACATTGATTTGACCATGAGTGAATTAGCTCGAAACTTGGCTGATCTTCACCATTGGTTAAGATCATGGGTGATGTGGCAGAGTTAGTGGGATGAATCAGCAAAAAAGTGGGTGACGTAGCAAAGAGCATGGCTGACATGTCGGCATAGTTTGGTATATGTTTAGCCGTTAATTCAATTAGTATGTATTTAGGTTAGAATTGTGTTAGTTTGTTAATTGTTTATTTTTTTAAGTGTTTTATAGGTTAGTACAAGTCTTTAAGCTTAAATATTATGTTTTTGAGGTACCTTAATGTGTTTCCTAGTATGTTAGGGTCAACATCAAAGAATGGAGGAGTTTTGGAGACATTCAGGCTGAAACAACGGCCCACGATCGTGACAGAAGCACCAAAATTGGCCCACCACAAGAAATGGCCCACAATCGTGGCTTGTGTCTGGCAGATGCATAAACACTCACGAACATCAAGTTTCGAGGGATTTTTTTGGACCTTTCAGACCCTAAAAAAGTCTTAGGGCTGCTCAGAACACAAGAGGATATAAAAAGAATATAAAAAGGCAGAGAAACCAGCTTTTGCATTAGCCACCTTAAGAAACCCTAGAGAGAGATCATCGAGAGATAGAGGAAGAGAAGAAGGAAGAGAAAAGAGGAGTTTCCTAACATCGCAGCCTCCTATCATCCATTTTATATTATATTTCTTGTTCTTTTTAGTTTTATTATTGTATAGAATTGGATTGAGCAGTTGATGATAAGATATAGAATGTTGAGGATGTTCTAAATTCACTTTCAAAATTTTATTCTTGAATTAATGAGAATCTGATTGTTTATATGTTTATTGGATATTGTTGTGGTTTGATTTTGCTATTGCATAACTCGATAATAAAACGAGAGGGAGAATTAAATGAAAAACGATTAAATTAGACTAACAAGAGTAAGGAAATTTAATAGAAACCAGAATTAAATCAGATCGGTAATTTTTGCAGAGAGAGATCTTGTATAAGTTTTCGATAGTTTATTAAAAAACTTCAGAATTAATTAGGGTTTTAGATAGGTTGTGAATTGAGAGATTGCAACCTCTATAATCTAATTAGGGTTTATGATTTAGGGTTAATGGTTATAACTCGAGAGAGAGTAATTAACCCTACGATAGTCTAGAACCAACAATCCAATAATTCATAATCAGTTAGGTTAGCATTAAGGATAGGTAAAATTTCCTTTCTCTTAATTGGTAATTTCCTTCGATTGATTCTTGGGTGTGTTGCAAATTGCTTAATTATAAGTATTTTCATGTTGGATTCTTAATTTGATGGATTGAATTAAAATCTCATATTAGTTTCATTGCATCTTGAATTTCTATTATTTGTTTATGGCCTTAGAATTTAGGATTAGATTAGTTCCCTCCTCGTGGGATCGACACCTTTGGTACTACGTAAACGAACCGTGCATTTGCAAATTATCGAGTTCCCCCTTGTGTTAATTTTGATATCATATCATGCCAAAAGACCAAAGTCCTCAAGAAACCCGAGTTTCCCTTTCTCTCCTCTTTTAGATAATTAAATCAAGGCATGTAATGCAGACCTTGAATCTTCACTTGAAAACCGGACAATGCAACTCCAAGAGCTTGAAGAGATGAGACTTGAGTCTTATGATAATGCCAGAATCTACAAGGATAAGCT
>JANZLH020000414.1:668752-680071 GCA_026770325.2 Erythroxylum fimbriatum
TTCTGATTTTGTTGTAGAAAATTACAAAAAGAATAAGGATCTATTCAACCCCCCCTTCTAGATCGCTAACAGAAAGTTGTAGATCTAGAAGTCTTCTTTCAAAAAGTTTAAAAACGAAATCAATCCGACACCTATAGAGAGAGTTATGGCAATTGCGCCAAGGCATGTTCAATATGAGTAAGGACATGAACATGTTGGATTCATTTGGCCATAACTTCTTCGTCCGACCTCCAATTGAGGTGATTCTTAAGGCGATAGATTCCTAACACGTTTTTATACCTTCCCAAAAAAATTTATAGCCTTTGGTGTTGAATTCAAAAAGATTGATGGAAAGAAAGTGAGGGGTCGGTTGAGAGAGCATAATTGGGCCATGAACATACTTTGGATTTTTAATCATATCTTGAGCTATAGAGCTCCAAATGAGGTTATTCTTGTTTCTAAATAAACTAAAGACTAAGAGCTACCATTTTGAAAAGTCAATTGTGATTGTTGTGGTTTTGTTGTGTGGGCTCGCCTTTGTGGCTTCAGAAACGGTAATTGAATGTTTAAGGAGTAATGAAAAAGATCACGTTTTGTGTTTTCACAAGCAAAACAGTGGGGATGAAACGATGAGGGTTAAAGAGATTGGAAACCTGCTTACACTTTTTGATTTTGGATCGATTTTTGAGCTTCGGAAACGTGGTCCAGCACTAAAGGTATTTTAGGATTTAAATTTTAGTTTATATGCCCAACCAGATTAAGTTAAGGGATCAAGTTTTCCTCCTTTGTTAGTTATGACTGGACTACCTCTTTAAACAAAAAATATTTTTCATTGAACTTAATATCTCTTATAAGGTAAATATGATCAGTAATGATATCAAGACACAAGAAAGTTGAAAGATAAGGAATTTATCTAAGGTAAACACAAAGTTTAGTTTGAAATAAAAATTTATTGGTGTTAATAGTATCAAAGATGAGGGTAAATAGCGCAACGAAAATGGTTGAAATTCCATATAAGTTGGATGTTTATTAAGCAATAAAAATGTAATGATTTTTTATATGTGATTAAAGAACGCAAATTATTGATTAACATTGCACTCATTTGAAAAGCATAATTTCAGTATCTTAGATCAATTTAAATCAAATGTCTTATTTTTCTTTATGTTATGCCATTATATTCATATGGGTATGATATATATTAAATTACTATAGTATTTCGAAATAATGTATATAGATTTTGGTATTTTCCACCCCAATCAGAATGAAAGGTTTTGATTCAATTATGAAATTGACATTAAATATAAGATTGAAACTTGGGTAAAAAATAGTGAACATTACTTTTAGTTTTAAGAAGATATGCTTAGGTATAGTAAGGAAAATAATCAACGAAAAATAAGATATAACGATGATCTAAGCTTGATAAGATAGGAGTCAGACCCCAAACATCTAAATGAATGATTTTGAATAGTGCCAAACATTTGTGAATAACAGAAGCAAAAGGACGTTTTATAAGTTCACCTAGAAAAAATATAGAATAAGGAGAATAATTAGAGCTAGAAAAAGGTAGACTAAAATTTTAACCAGTTAGTAATAATTTTGTTGTTATGGAGGTTCAAGTCAAGCATACTAATCAAGCAAAGAGGGAAACTTGACCAACTTAGCTTCCTTGAGAAGAGATTGGTAGAGAGCATACAAACCAGATCCATTCAGTTATTAAAGGAGTGCCTTTTTGGTTACTTAGTCCTTTATAACAAAATAGATTTTCTAAAATTCAAAGAGATATGAGTTATTAGAAGCAATTTTTTAGACAGATAAAAGATTTTCATTTAAATTTCAAACATAAAGAACATCATTTAAATTAATTTTTTTATGAACTAAGGATATGAAAATAATACCCATGGGAAATATAGGTAATCCATGTTTTTTACCATAATTGTCACTTGTTAAGCTTGAAAGATCAACAGTATTATGATTAGCCTCTATATTCATATACTAAGGTGCTGGAGAATTATCGAAAGAATGATGTAGTGTAATGTATTATGGCAAAAGATATGACTAAAGACAAAATTGACTTATGTATACTTGTAGATTATTAGGAGAATATGGTTTGGATTGCTAACAATAACAATAAACTATATGGTTCTTAAACCTATCTGACATGGCCCAAGATTCTCTCAAGCACCTTTGTTCTCTTTGTAATTAAAAAAAAGAAACTAGATGAAAATGAAAATTTAAGGGTGTGATGATATTATGATTGTCTAATCCAATATTGTGATAGAATATGGAATTAAATTATGATGAAGAGAGGGATCTCCCAACTGCAATAAATAGTCAGCTAAAGCATTTACTTTTTGAAGATACTCTAAGATGACAAGATCACTCTTTTCTAACTCTTACTATTCTAAAATTCGAATATGTCTATTTTGTGATATTGACCTAAATGCATTTGATAGGGCCTACTAAACATCACAAAAGGATGTTAAACTAATGACATATAGAAATAAATTTTTGGTAAGGAAGGAAAGTATCCAAGAGAATAGAATTTGTTCCTTCCTGTACCAAGAATCATAAGCTAGATTGGCTATTTATTGAGAAGAATCAAAGGTAGAGGAGATAGTTTATGGGGGTGAAGAGAAATTTCGATAGATAAATTATGTAAATTTTGACAATTTAAAAGGGGAATAAGCTAAGACTTCCATGTGAAATAATTTATAAGATTCAATTTAACTGAAAAAGTTTGGTGCACTAAGGAAGAAAAGGTAGGAAGGACTAGTGTTATTGGAAGAAGTAGTAAATTACTAGTGGTTGTCATCGTGAAGAAAAGGAAAAAATCAAGTTCTTGATACCAAGAGAAAATAAAATATAATACGGTATTTATGTATTGAATGAATGATTTATCAAAGAGTATGAAGTAGGATAAATATAAAGAATAAGATAAATACATTTAGTTTTATGAGTGCAAAAAAACACAAAAAAATGGATGGGATGGGATAAGATAATAAGATATTATATATGTAGCCATCAAACTGATATTATGACGATGATTATCCTTAACAATCCTCACTTTAGTTAAGTAAGAAATTTGATTTCAATAATAATAACAACAACAATAACCTACTAAAAGTCCTGCTAATACACGAGATTTAGGGAGTTTCACTAGTACATAGCCTCATCCTTTTCTGATAGAGAGATTATTTCTGGTAGACCTACTTGAAAAAAGAGAAAAAATATATATATAACATAATAAAAAAATACTAATTAAAAATAAAATAGACATAAATGATGATGATGATGATGATGATAAATATTTATAAATAAAAACATATATAATAAGTGATAAAGTAAATAATACAATAAACATAAAAACAAGATAAAGAGTGAAAATAAAAGATATAATAAGTAAAAATATACACAAATAAGAAAGAAGACAAGTAAATGAATAAGTCAAGTAAGGAATTTGATATCAGAAGACCAAATTGAACCAAGTGAAGAAGGAATAAGGTAACCATTAGTGAAACTTAAAAAGAGGTAACCACTTGCTTTTATATTGATGGCATTTGAGTATAGAGGGAGAAAACATGATTGCATACACTTAAGAAGAGAAAGATATAAATCTTTAAGTTAGTATATAAGGTCCTTTAAAATAATTTGTTTGTTTACGAGTGTTTTGCATATACATTTCTTTCATATAATAAGTTTTCAAAAAAAGGATAAATGGAAGTTATATTTTTATATATTTATATCTTTTTATATAATGTATACTATTAATACGAACAAAAAGGAGAGAGGGTGATGATAATGAAACTTGATCACTCATATTTAATGATTAATGTATTACACATATTGCTTTAATATAGAAAGTTTACTCAATTTTAGTTATTTTTTCAATATTGTCATTAATAAAAATAGAGATTGTTAGACCAAGTTAGGTTTTAAGTTTCTTATGATAATAAAATATATTGCTATTAATGATTTTACTTCCGGTAATATTACTCGTTTTATTATAATGAATTCAAGTAATAAAAAAGATCAAGTTCAATAGAAGGGAAATTTAAGTAAAAGAGTCAATTGAATGAATTAATTAATCAAATAATGAACAAAAAAAGCAACATGAAGCACACATTTAATCAAAAAGAGTTTCAAAATAATGCAATCTAAATGGAGAAAGAACAAAAAGATTAGAATCTTTCCATTTGTAACAAATTATTGTAATATTTCTCATAACCTTATCTTTAAAATTTGTATGGTCTAAAGGTTCAAACATTATATAATCTCTTTATTGAATGTATAATACATAAATATTTTTATAATTAAGAGGTATTTTAGTTTAAAGGGAACTATCAAAATAAATTTGAAATAGTTTTGGATAACTTTCTTTTTTGTAAAATAAGTATGTTTATATCTTTGACTAAACTTGAAAAGCTTCGATTTTTTTTTCGAATGATTTGATCGAGCTATATTAGAGTTAGGTTAACTTATATTATGATTTTAAAGTAGTTTATAAATTTTATATATGCAATGGTATACTAGTATCCTTGAAAGAAAAATATGTTATGTATCATAAGTTTATGCAGGAATAATGGATGGTACACTATTTGACCAATATCGTACATGAGTCGGCTAGTGTTACTAGTGCTATCCATTATAATGACTAGATTGTATCTCTAACAATCATATTTGGTTGTTTTGAGTATAAATGGACCATATAAGAGTCATGGGAAGAGAAAAAAAGTAGTGAAAAGCATCTGGCACTAGAGACAGAATTCGGAAGCTTTTCATTACATTTATGTGTATGTGAGCATAGAATGAGCCGTTAGTACATTAGATGATCAATAAAGGATTTCTTAAATTGCATTTGAGTGATTGAGATATAAATTTGTTTACGATAGCTATTTACTCATGCGAAAAAAAAGATATGTAAAGGATTCTTCTTCATTGAAAAAAGAAAAATAATGAAATTTTAAATAAGATTTAGAATGTGATTATGGATTAATAATTATTTGATTGAATTACTAATTGATTTATCTCTCTTTCTCTTTCTCTTATAATCATTGTTATGATTATCTTGTGATTCATGATCATTTATTAGAGTAAATTTTAAATAATTCTAAAATTAAATACAAATAATTTACTGCCACTTATGTGTAATCTTTTTCAAATATTACAAAAAGAATTAAAAACAACATTTCTACTTAATTTTTTTCTTTTAAGTTTTTTGCTTTAAGTTGATTGGTATCTTTTTATTGTATGTTTTTAATGAAAAGTGATCTATTCTTCTTTATGATTATTTAGTTCAAGAAAACAACCATATAATATGTAAGTTCGGAGGAAAATTGATTTATATTTAATTTAACCCGAATCGAAAACTATCAAAATGAAAGAAATAAACATATTATGTATTTATGAATTATAGTAAATTTAAGATTGTATGTTATGTCATAAGTATCTGTACTATTAAAAGTAATATTTTAATCTTTATGTTATTTTGTACTTTTTTTTGAAGTTAAATAACTTTAATACATTAACTTGAATATTTAATAAATAATATAAACTGATTGAGTATGATTTAGAAAATAAACCTATCAAATCATTATAAATATGTAAACTAGTATACTTTTTAAACTTGGACATTACTAATCATGTACCTAACCTAATTTTGATTTTCAAATCTTCTTTAAATTACCTTAATTGATGATCTCTATTCGAAAGTCGAAGGTATAGGTATATATATATCCAAGGAATATATGGAATCTTCATAATACTGATGGATATCCAATTATAAGTAGGTAACACTATGTATCGGAAGAAAGAATTGCAATTACCTACTCCTAATGTTAGTATATTTTGCCTCATAAAAATTAATTTTGATTTTAGATTCTCGGTTATAAACATAGGTATATAATTTAATTTAATAATGTTAACGTATAACATGCTAGGCAGGCTCACAAGTTACGCCGTCGTTCGAATCAAAGCTGGGCCAGGGTGAGCTGGGGCTGGGCACACCGTAGCTTATGCCACAACTTTTGAATTTGATCAAAATAAACGTTTTTCTTTCTGTTTCCAGCATAAAAAAAACGTGATTACCTTTTCAAAAGCTGCTAAACTTGACAAAATAAGTATATTTATATAATTAATAGACCGTTATTTGACTCCCCAGCCCCCATCGAGCCCCCTTTGTTAAAACTCCTCGTTTTGTACCTCATTAAACTTAGTTAGTCTATACCGACCGACAAGAACATAAGATTAATTAGTTATGTTGATAGTTATATCTTAATTTGTGCACTAGGTTACTAAAAAGGAACTCCTTAGTGGCGGTGGAGTCTGGAGATCCACGAAGAACAAAAGTGGAATTTCGGAACGCGACAATACCTAATACCATACTATTTGCTTCCCTAAAACGTGGTCATTTTGCATTCGCAAGACGATATACATCCGACTACACTTACACACCGCCAACAATGGGCCCTTCCTTCTTGCTTCAAGGCCTGCATATTATAATAAATTTTTAGTAATAATCATATTATAATAATAACAAATAGAATTTTATTTAGACCACTGAAACCTATCAAGTGTTAATCATGTAATTGGTTTTTTTTTTTTAACACCCTACTTACAAGAGGGGCTAGCAGGAAATCGAACCTGAGATTAACCGAAATTAAGTCTCGCTCTCAACCATCGAGCCACACCCCTCAAAGGTTGTAATTACTAATTAGTTAGTTTCTTTTAATTATTCCTTCCTTCTGCAAGTTTGTTTCACCTAACATACAGGTTAATGTTTAACGCACTTACTTTAGAACACCTATAGTTTGTCTTCTTGACAATGATGTCAACTATTGTCCGTGTGTAAGTTCAGCGCCTACTCGCCTAATCTCCAATTTAAGGACACTAGTAACTAAAAAGCAGCTTGGCTCCAATTTTCTAAATAAAGAAAAAATTGGTGGCTAATGGAGAGTGACAGTAGCTTTTAAGAATGTAGTCCCATTCAACTCGGATTTAGTCAACTTAATAAAAATAATTTAGTGACAGAATGAGTTAAAAGCAACCCAAGTCGTACGTTCAACACTCTCTTTGTAGCCGGTGGATGAGGTTCTAAGGCGCAAAATGGCCTTGTGCTTGTGCCGCCAAGGCCAAGTTAGCCAGATTCGCTGTCTGTGCAAGACCATGTGAAATCGTCCCTTCTTTTCCATCTTTTCTCTCTCCTCCTGAGTTCCTATCCCCTTTGAGACTATACATAAAGTCGCACCAATATTGACCTTTCAGATTTTTGAAAGTTAGAGAGTAGCATCCTCCTTTTGATGTGTTAAAATTTTCTTCTGAGTCATGTATCAGCCACTCACCAGTTTCTTGTTTCTCGTCTTCCTCACAAACCCAGTAATTTCTCGGCTTGATGAACTCTTCTTCGAAGGTTTCAGCAATGTTAATAACAGTATCAGCCTACACGATGGTTCTGAAATCGAAAGCCATGGCCTCCTTCGCCTAACAAACGACAGTCTTCGTGTTAAAGGCCACGCCTTTTACTCATCTCCCATTCAATTCAGGAATTCTAGTGGTAAAGCTTTCTCATTTTCAACGGCCTTTGCTTTTGCTGTAGTTCTCAAGAGTGGTCAAGTGATTCAAGCTTGGGTTGACTATGATTCCTCCAACAATAACAATATGCTAGAGGTTAGGCTCTCACTTTCATCCACAAAACCCACATCTGCTATCTTGGCTTTTAATGTAGATCTCTCTCATGTTCTCCAAGATTAAATGTATGTTGGGTTCTCTTCATCCACTGGTTTGCTCGCAAGCACGCACTATATTCTTGGATGGAGTTTTGCTATGAACCAACAGGCTCGTTCTTTGTCTCTAGATTCTCTACCTTCTCTTCCTGCGCCTAAAAAGAATAAGACAGATATAATTGTAGGTGTCTCAGTTTCAGCTATTTTTCTTGTTGTTCTTATTTTTGGCGTATCAATTTATCTCGTTAGAAAAATAAAGAATGCTGATATCATAGAGGCTTGGGAGCTGGATGTTGGTCCTCATCGATTCTCTTATCAAGAACTAAAAAGAGCAACTAAGGGTTTTAGAGACAAACAATTGATCGGCTTTGGGGGATTTGGGAAAGTTTATAAAGGGACTCTGCCAAATTCTGATACCCAAGTTGCGGTCAAGCGAATATCTGATCAATCTAAACAAGGTTTGAGGGAGTTTGTTTCAGAGATTTCTAGCATCGGTCGACTTCGACATAGAAATTTAGTTCAGTTACTAGGATGGTGTCGCCGGCGATGTGACTTGCTACTTATATATGACTTTATGCCTAATGGCAGCTTGGACAAGTGCTTATTTGATGGGCCAAAAACCATTCTCAAATGGGAAAAAAGGTTCAACATTATCAAAGGTGTGGCTTCAGGGCTCCTGTATCTGCACGAGGAATGGGAACAGACTGTGATTCATAGGGACATAAAAGCAGGTAACGTGTTGCTAGATTCTGAGCTAAATGGTAGACTTGGTGACTTCGGACTGGCCAAGTTATATGAGCATGGTTCAAACCCCAGCACCACTAGAGTGGTAGGCACATTGGGTTACTTGGCACCTGAACTAACAAAAACAGGCAAGCCAACTACAAGCTCAGATGTGTTTGCCTTTGGACTCCTCTTGGTGATTGTGTGGATGTTGATCTTGAAGATGCTTCAACTTCACCTCTATCACTTGTCGCAAGAAATGAATGTAGATAGCCATGGGCAGGAGCTAGAACTTGATTCTTTTGCAGCTTGTGAACGGATTTCGCTTTAGTTTTTATTTGTTTATTGTAAATGAATTTACTAACATCTTCCTCTGCCGATTGTAAACAGTTTACCTGTGAATGTTGCAGATCTCATTTTTTGAAGTTGGAACTGAATATTCTGTTTGACAATGTGCCAAGAAACATACACTATCTAGGGGATAAAGTTTGTCATAATTATTGTATCAGCTTTTTTACTGCTTGTCCCCTTTGATTTGACATTATTCTCCCAATGAACGGAGCACTCCCTGGCATAATTTCATGTTTTACACATTCCGACGGCTCTTACTCTTGTCCTTTATCAAGGAACCGACCATTGTAGGACCTTAACTTGCAGATTATATTTATATGCAAAGTCCATTTCAGGCATAGCTCCATAAACTGAACAATGTCAAGGGTTGAGCTTAAAATGTGAACATGGATTTCAGTATCCCTCCCGTCGTAAGATCCTCAACATTCGGCATTATGTTTCGAGGAAGCTTCAACATATTTACAGAAAAAATTAAAATATCCAAATAGTCAACCTGCAAGTGAATAAATCATAGTTCTTTCTTTTCAACATCGAGTCTTTGACTCCTCAGAATTGCCAACTAGAAGAATATGGCTTGACCGGCCCATGAGATTTGTGGCTGGCGCTTAACTTCCCAATTCCCATGGCATGCATATGCCAAGAATCATTTTAAATGATAGTCAACTTCAGAAGTCTAATTACAAAAAAAAGATAGCCGAAAGTAGACTTTACATTTTATTTGCAGGGCTAAGAACAGCATGAATAAAGACAAAGAAATGATCTGATGAGCTAGACTGAGATTTGTTTTAAGAGGATTCGTGAAAGTGATGGCCTAAGAGTTTTGTGTTGGGTGAACCAAGGATTTAATTGATTAAGATTTGATCTTGAAAACGGTTTTATTCTTTGATTCATCGTAACCAAAAATGAGAGAACATTAAAAGGACATTGATGATAAAATAGATTTTAGATTCGAATGAAATTGATTGAAAAGCAGCCACAGATAAATTTGAAGGGAATCTAAGACAGGCTGGACTAAGTTCACTCGTTCTTTCCACATTTTCTGCAGCTTCCTGGCTTGAGTTGTCAACATTAAAAGAATACCAAAAGTATATAGAATTCCAACTGCAGGAATTATATCGCGACCTATGACGAGCTACGTAGGAACTCCTAATGCGCAGAAAAATCCGTCACAACAGATATCAATACACTTGCTTACGTTCGTATATTCAGAAGCAAATGGAAAATATACATCTAGTAACAATAAAATATACACAGCTGCACTGAAGTTTGATTTTGATCTTGAACCTATCAATATTTGTTGATATTCTTTTATTCTCTGATCACTTTTCATTATCTGCTCACTATTTGCAGCAAAGTTTCATTTTTAGCTTGATAATTATACTGGCTTTCATGCTGATTTTGGTGATTCTTTCTTTTTACGGGCACAATGGGAGATATATACTCTTTTATCGCAGGAGATTTTGTGAAATATGACAGTAATAAGTCCAGATCTATGCGGTATCTTCTTCTTTTTACTTAAATATATTTGCATGTGTGCTGATCACGAAGGCAATTGGAAACACATGAATATGAATCATGCAATAATGCCCCTGTTATGCCGATCTGTTGTGAATTATTATTGTTACTTTTTTCCAATATACAAGATTTTTAATATGTTAGCTAGGAAATCATGCTGTATTGCTAAAGGCAATAAGATTTGTGTATATTATCTTTATTTAATTTATAATAAATTATACTAAATTGTTAAATTTTAATTGATTTTTTAATAAAATATAATTGATTTTGTATTGTAGAATACAAATTAGAGATTTCATAAAAGATAAATTTAAAACTTAAAGTTTAAATATTCAAAGTCATTCGGGGGAATATTTTTGTTTATGAAGAATGGAAGCCACGAGGTCATCAAAGATGAGTATTGGCTACAAAAAGAATGTAGCTAAATTAAAAAAAAAAGCCGCCTATAGTTATTTGTGACATCTCTATTTTATCGTAAAACATCGTCAATTTTCTGTAGTTGAAAATTATAGACAAACATTACAAACACATACACAACAACAAAAATATAGTTTTAGCGTCGTTTGCAAAGAAGACGTCGCGAATGATCTAAGCATTTCAGGACGTCTTACAAAACGTCATTAAAAGGTCCCATATTATGAGACGTTGTATTTAGACGTTGGAGAAAATTGAAGTGTTTCACGTCATTTTAGTATAAAGACGTCGAAAAAAATGAAACACGACGTTCATAAGAAGTAAACGTCGGAAAAGGCCAGGTGCACGTATTAATTAATTTGTTACCCCCCTGCGGCATGTAGCTTATGATTACTCTCCCGCCAACGTTTTTGTCGCCTTCCCTCTTCCTCGAGCAACAGTGCCCATTCCCTCTTCCTCGAACCACCTTCCGTCTGTCATCTTCCTCGAACCACAGTGCCCACGTTTCTGTCGCCTTCCCTCTTCCTCGAACCACCATCCGTCTCTCATCTTCCTCGAACCACAGTGCCCACGTTTCTGTCGCCTTCCCTCTTCCTCGAACCACCTTCCGTCTCTCATC
>JANZLH020000414.1:692967-709634 GCA_026770325.2 Erythroxylum fimbriatum
TATATGTTGCTTTCAAAATAAAGTTAAATATATTCCAAGGTAACAAAATCCAACTCTATTTTGTAAAATTAAAAAAAACAGCTTTAATTTTTATAAATATCTTAACCATATCAAACTAATAACATGATTTTACCAATAATACTCATCCTTTAGAGGTCATCAATTTTGATAGATTAAGAACCTATAGTTTCTATGCTAACTGATACGCATCGGAAACCAAATCACAGATAGCAATTCATGTTAGACATTTTGTCCTTAGGGGTAATTTTGTCAATGTCTCATAAAGTTGGACTAACATAATTGCAAATTGGTTTTTAAATAAATTACCGGTTAAGTTACGCCATTTGATCCAGATAAAAGATATTAAAGTGGCCCAATAAATGATCTAGTTCAAGGGGTCGAAGTTCGGGTAAAAAATGGGTCCCGATTAGTGTGGACCGGGTCCATATCGGCCTTATGATGGGGAAGCCCGCTATGGAAGCTATATAAAGGTAAGGTCTCCTGCAGTTGCTCAGAAGCTGTTCACGAGCATAAGGTTCCTGACCCATTAAGGAAGCTCGAAACTTGAGGAAACTGTAAAAAGGCCTTGCCCGGGAGTCGGTGAGCACTTTCCCCTAAAGGACTCGGGAAATTCGGAATCGTTTGGAGCTCAGAATCGGCATCGGAATCAGAGATGGAACCGAATCTAGGTATTCCGCATTACCTTCGTTTTTGATCCTTTCATGAGACCCTTGGGTACGTAATAAGGTCCCCTCTACGTACTAACAGGAACTCCTTGCAATTATCAAGGTTGTGAAACAATACCATTGAAACCCTTTATGTTTATCCTCCACCCTTTTATGTTCCCTACTTAGTTGGGGACTCCTGGAATGTTTTAATCGATCAGGCTCTTAAGGATCGTGATACCACATTACAAATCACCAAAGTTCTATTTAAACAGAGCACAGTAGAGAATGAAGCAATACGTTGACAGGCATTGGACTGAACGTGAATTTGAAGTGGGACAGAATGTTTACGTCGAGCTACAACACTACCGTCAACATTTCATGCAAAGCAGAACAAACTAGAAGCTAGCACCATTATATTATCATCCTTTCCCAATTAAAGCAAAGATCAATGCGATGGCATATACACTAGAGCTGCCAAAAGGATCGATGATCCACCCAACCTTCCATATATCCCAATTGAAGAAGTTCTTATCAGATAAGACACTTCTGAACAATTACCGTCAAACTTGATAGTTGAACCAAAGATAATAGAAGTTCTTCTGGTAAGAAGAATGGTCAAGTGCCATAATCGTGCGGTCACTCAAGTCTTGGTACAATGGCAGGGTGAAACAAGGGAAAAAGCTAAGTGGGAAATGATGTTTGAGCTATAGAATAAATTTCCAGATATCAACTTGACAGATAATTTCATTGCTGAAGAGGGAGGGGATGATGTTACGAAATAATAGGTAAGCTTATCAAGAAATAGAAGACGACATCACAACATGACAGGAAATGGCGTTGGAAGAACAATTCACAACAAAAGAAATTTTAAAACACATCAGCCTATTGAACTATCTAAAATAAGTACACGTTTCGTATATCCTATAACTATATTATGGTTTATATAACCGTTGTAATGACAAAGTACGTTATGCAAAAACTATTAAGCAATAGAAATCTTCTTCTTCTCTGTTCACGTGATTTTCTGTTTGTTATTAAAATATCAGAACATATTCATTTACAATGAACAAAATTATAAATTTCTTTTCTTTTATTTTCTTCTTTCTTTGGCAAACTGGAGGTAAGGTTAAAATAGGTATAGAGGTTGTTTTATCTTATCTTTTTATTTCTTTTTGTTGTGACATAAATATAACAACAAAATGATATTTTATTAATTATTATCAAATAAAGGGACTTCAACTAACACAAAGATTAGTGTAAGTGTAATTAACTCAAAAAATCAATTAGTTTAAAAAAATAATGGAATAATTGATAAAGATTAGAGATAGTGGCTAATGTTACAAAAATTTTCTAAACATCAAACTCATATTGGTCCTTTATTTGTCTTCTTCTAGAGTATACATTAAGTTTTTAGAGCTCTCACATTTATTCCTCATCATGTGATGCAGCTAACTTTCAATTTAAGGTCTGTCTCAAGCTATCTTTTAGTCCACCATTGCACTCCAACGCTCGTCTACTCTCAAGTTTCCATAGACAATACCTATCTTCCTTGCTTACTTGCAAGTCTTTATCTTATTCCATCATCCGAAGTGATAAACATTAGTTAAGGCTCGTCAATGCTCACACGATTTCACAATTAGGACATAGGGGATAACAAACTACCCCTATTAAAAGAACTCGACGCCCTCATCGAAATAATTCATGGACACTCCTCTAAATATGAGTTATTGGTACATCTCCAACGTACCGTTTTCCATCTCTGTTCAGTTTGTCCTTACTTTTGTTTGAACGCTCCTTCACAAGGTCCATTATGCCCAACATAGCATAATTGTTAAGGTTGACATCTTCTGTCGAGTCTTCGCCTCCTTCTCTTTGATCCTTTGTAACCATAAAATTTTGCCCCGAACCCCTCTTTCATTTTAGGCATTCACGAGCAAGTTGTGGCCCTTCACAAATGAAACAAGCAATATCTCGTTTTGTTTTCTTTTTGGAATTTTATTGAGAAGATTCACATACCTTCTCCTCACCTTTCTCTGAGTCATTCTATGTCCTACCCTTCTTGCCCTTGTTCTGAGTTTTAACTAATGGCGGCATTTGGACATTCTCCAAGGCATCTGCAACCATTATCGTGCTTAAGAGGTCTTTCACATTCTACCTTCGAAGCTCCATTTGTGTCTAACCTTTTAAGCCATTTATAAAGTTAAACAACATGTCTTCTTCAGACATATTCTGCATGTCAAACATCAAATATGTGAACTTCTTCACATACTTTTGCACTAAGTTGTCTTGCTTCAAATTCATTGCACCAAATAATGTTTCAATACATTCTTATCAAAGATTATTTTCCAAGTCACTATCATTTATCAAACTCGGTTCTTCAAAAACACGATATGCTAAAAAATTGATATGATCAAGATAAATTAAATCTACAAAACTACTTATTATATTAAGAGTACTAATAAAAAATAAAATTAAATTATTAAAAATATAAGAAATTATATCTAAGTTAATAACGATAATAACATACATTTCTCGAAGCTTTAAATTGTATCGAATAAAAATCGTCATTCAATCTTTTATGCTTCAATCTAGTCGATTTCTTGGAATTGATGAATTCAAATATACTTATATTTCTTTTATACCTTGTTGCACTAACACATTGACTTAGAATTCGAATTACAAACCTTTGTCATTATGAAACACCACTTCTGAATTGGTCACATCAAGCAACTGTAAGACAACAAAAGTAACATTATAAACAAAATAAAGTGATGTTTAATTTTCAATAAGTAATAAAATTGAAAAATATCTATATACCTTGATTAAGTTTGTCTCTTTGACAAATGGCAATTAGCATCCCAAATCTTTATAAATTTCCATTTGTGAGCTTAAGAGATTTTGCATCATCTCATGGGCAATAATTGTTATAATAGTTAATAACAACATTCTCTTATTAACTTCAACTTTCTTTATAAAACTTGGTCAGAAAGACACTAGAATTCAAAAACGTCTCAATAGCAAACAACAAAGAGTAAAGTTGTCTTTCTCATCTCTCATTAATGACTACAAGATAAGGTTTGTACAAACAATACTTATTTTTTAGATTAGCCTTGATTGCTTTTTTCGCCTTCTCTATGACATCATAAAAATAACTCAATATTTCCTTCTCATCAATATTAGCCAGACGAAGTTCCCTCACCAAAGGCTCACAAACTTGGATGAAAAATTGACATTCAAACCAGTATCTTCAAGTATAATTTTAGAAACTTCCAATCTAGCGTTAGACCTAACATATTGAGATGCAACTCACTTATCACTTGTAAACATTTGTCTCAACTTTTTCTTCATCATAATAAAACACTGAAGTAATAAGAAGTTCGTTGCAAATCTTGTAGTAGCAGAGCAACACAAATTCTTACCATTGGTGAAATCTTTTCTCATTAAATTTAAGACCCATGCACGATTATAGATGAACTTAGTTACCTTTTTTGATTTTTGTACATTCTCATCAATAATAGAAAAGTACCTAGCATCCTCTATATTTTTCAATATTAAGTCAATGCAATGTGTAGCACAAGGAGTCCAATAAAAAGAATTATACTTACTTTGCGATCTTCTTTTAACCATCATTGTCAATAATGAACTTAATAATATTTTCTAGTCTAACTTCATTCGCAACTTAAAATATTTCAAATAAAGTATCAACATTCCTAATAAGGCCAGATACATCAATAGACTTCAAAAACATTTTGTCATTTGCAGAATAAACTAAAAAATTAATAATAGACTCATGTTTCCTATTTATCCAACCATCACACATGATTAAACACCAAAACATAACTCAAGTCATTATTCTGTCATCCAAAAAACTTTTAATTTCATAAATAGAACTACTCAAAAGTTTACCTTTATAGTCATCAATTAAAGGAACTTTATATCATGAACCGTAAGAGGCAATAGCATCTACCATAGATTGATAATTATAACACTAGGAAACATTAAATGCGATATATGAATCATACTAACATCTAACTATTGTCATATCCACATTATGAATTGCTTCTCTAGATTTATACGGCACTACGAATTGAAAACTAAGCTCCAGAAGTGTTTTTTTTGCCAATCTAGAAGTTGTTCAAGATGTAAAAAAATTAGACATATGTCTTCTTCTTTCCTTAACATCAAGTGCAACATTCCCTTCTTATTAGGTAAGAATACTACCACCTTCAACATAATAACGTGATATGACATTTTTCTAGTAAATATGGATATATTTATAGATTTTGTTTCCTCAAACAAAAAAAGACAAGTAAACTTATGAAACTATGGATTAAGAAGGAAACTAAAAATCAAGAACCCAAGTTCTTATAGGTACCTAAGACAAAGTGATGACTTTATCTTATAGAAAACGAATAAAATGTATATGAATAATGTATGAATAGTGAATGCTCAGGGAACATTTTTGTTCTTGCAAAGCATATAAAGTGTTTAATAGGATGATTCTTATTATTAAAGATGTTATACATGTTTTTTTATTTAAGCTCATCACCTTTAAGAAAGTCTTGAAGATGTTATTCTAGGATATGGAGAAATTAAACCTTAGAAAGAGAAAAAGAATAATGGAAGATTTTTCAAAAGAGACAATTATTGAACCAAGCAAGGGAGATGACAATGATGAAATGCTTCCAATAAATTGGAAATTCAAGAAGAATCATCATCAGAATCACATAATAGTAATGTTCAATATGAGGTCATTATTGGTTCATATTATAGAAATTTGTCATATCATGCATTTATTTGTAAAATTGAGTCTAAATCCTTAGTAATGAATGTTGAGTTTCCACTATGGATAAGGAACTGAACATTTTTTATTGTATGGACCTTAGTATTTAGACCTAGAGATTATTTATAAAATGAGGATGTTGAGTTAGGATTTATATTTATTACTATATATTTTCACTAAACATAAGATAATTGGATATGATTAATAGAATTTTTTTTGAATTATTATGTTTTAATTTGAGTTTTCAATTTCATCTACAATTATTAGGTCATACTCGTCTACCAATATCGTAAGTATGGTTGACTAGTGTTCTAAAAAATGACCAAAATCTTAGATGCGGTAAGTTTGCTTAATGTTTGGTCAAATTTTTGGTTAATCAATTATTTACATTAGTCGAACAATGTAATTTAGTAGTCGACCAGTGTTCTCTTGACTAAATTTTTTTCTTTTTAATTATTTTGTTAAGAGTTTAGATGATATTATTGGTCAAACAACACCTTACATTGGTCAACCACTAGGTCTATTTGGTTGACCCATATAATACCTTTTAAAACAAAAATTTAGTTTCTCTCCGTTGTCTCTTCAATGTTAATTTTCCCCCTTCAATGCTAATTCATCTCTCCTCTCTAAAAAAAACCATTTCTCTCTCTATTCCACTAACTCTCTAAAATTTACTTTCCCCTTCTTCCTACTCTTTGAAAATTGCTTTCCCTTTTAAATCACCTTTGAAGAATCAATCTTGCTAAGTCCTCTCACGTGAAGCTCGACCATCTTCTAATGTCTCTTTTGCTTCTTCGGTAATCCTCAAGAAAATTTCTTAACACCATTGAGCTCCTATACTCCCATAAGGCCAAGCTCCATCAATATTCATCTCTAATTCATCCAACTTCATTTAGGATAAATCCTAAATCTAATTTGGGAGTTACTCAAAATCCATGAATTTTTCTTTCGATTAGTGTTTCATTTACCTTATGTTGATGTTTCAATATTTTTATGCAATCAAATTCAGAAAATATCCTTTAGATTAAATAAATTTGGAATTTGGGCAAGTTGGGTTTTATAATTAGGGACTATTTTAATTCCTAGCATACCTTCAGTTATTTTCTTAATTAATAGTTTATTAGAGAAATTAAATGTTGAATTAAGGGTTTTCAACTTTCAATTGCATCATATTGTTTTTAAATTTGGACTTTTGAGATTGTTGCCAAATAAAATTTGGGAAATTTTAAATTACTTAAATTTATGCAATCTTTAGTGAAATTGATGGTTTATTAATTCAATTGGAATGTATTTTAGCTTTAAAGTTATTAATTTATAATCCTCTGAATGAATTCAATATAAAAATTTTGAAGAAATTGGGATTCCTTTTAATTAGGTATAATTATGGATCATTATCATAAAAATGAATTCATTTCATATCTTGTTTTAGTTTCTAAATGCGATTGCATTTTTTGATATTATACCTTCTCAATTTTTGACTTCTTCAAACTACCTTAATTTTGAATATTTATCAACTTCACATACTTTATGCTCATTTTACATCTTATTTGTTATGGTGAATAGGAAATTAAAGTTGGTGAACTTGAATTTATGGAAGTGTTTTCCCTGCAAGTGAGCATACACCATTAGTACCCACCCTTTTAAACCTTTTTTAGCTAACTCCTTACCCCATTATTTTATGTCATTCATCTACTCTCACAACAAGAACTAGAAGTAATTATAATATTATATCTAGGCTACTCACTCAAGGTAGGACTAACCCCATTTATTTCAAGATTTGGGGGCCTCAAAAGAGATCCTCAACTCCTCTACCTCCTATGCCTCCTTATATTAATAAGGAAGAGTATCTCAATACTCGCTCTTCTCAGACTAATGATTATGCTTTATGAGAGTTACATAAAAACAAAGCCATTTCTCCATCTTGCCTAGAATGATTTTAAAAATATTGTCTAATAAAATTCTTTTAATTAAGGATGGGAAGCCTTCTTATAAAAACCTATCATATAAGCTAATATATTTTATTTTATTTTATTTATCTTTATCATAGAGTGATGTAAAGTGACACTTATCTTTTATCTTAAATCCAACGTGTCGACATCCATCTCAGTTATAATCTTATAAATTAGATTTTAATCATTTCTATTCAAGAAAATATTTCCTATTATAGATGTCATACCTAATATCAAATTCAACCTCACTCTGTTTCTAGTAGAGTTAAAATCATTTTTATGTTGGGTACTAATAGATAGGTCATTAAAATACCTAAAAATGTTTATATGATTAATGTCATTCTCATTTTCTTCATCTTTTTATTAAGTATAATTTTGTTTTTTAATGTTCATTTTACATTTCTAAGCCATGATGACCTTTAGTTCCTCTCTACCCTCAGATTAGGAGAGCCCATTCATTTTGGTACCTTCATTCTTCTCAATATAGTGTATTCCATCAAAATAAAGAAAAGAAAAGAAAATATCCCTTATGCTTTAATACTTAGCCTTATATTTCATCATTTTTGAATACCTCCTATTTATCTCTTTTTTATTCCACTACTTTAAATCATATGATTTACTAATTAATTGATGTTCAAATGATTCGACCACATTAGTGGCAATAGCTTTAACCTCAGTAACCTTCACTAACAAATGAGGCTCATAGATATGACATTGCTTTTGATAAGCCTCTACTTGGTCACACTGTTAAACTCCCTACAGATGATGAGACTGCTTCCTCATAACCATGTCATAGGTATTTGCTTGATGATTATTTGGAAGCTATTAAGTATCAACTTACTATGCTACAAGGTGAACTTGACTCTTTCTAGGATATCATGATGCATCGCCTTGATCACCTATATCATTTGATTGACTCTAAATTTCATCCTCTAACTAATTGATTTTTTATGTTTCCAAAAAGGGGGAGAGAAATTTAGTGATAATAGACTCATGGGAGTGAAGACATTCAAGAGGAATGAATTTTGTATATTATATATAGTGGTATTTTAAGTGGAAATGAGGTTTCTCTTCACCTTAGAGGAAGATTATAAAAGGGTTCCTCTTTGTCTATAAAAGATTGTACAAAATTTATTCTTCATTTTGAAGAAAAGAATTATAATGGAATTCTAAAAAGAGTCTTCGGAGTAAACATAGGCAAAGGTTATTTTTCGAACAACTATAAATCAGTTTTTGTTTCTCTTCCCTTACCTTTTTACATTATTAGTTAATTGTGCTATTCAAATTCATTATTTTATATCAAATTCACATCTTTTATAAATTATGTTCATTAACACACTAAGTTAGCAATATTTCGTTTAAATTTTATAAACACCCAATTTACCCACTCTTTAGTGTCATTAAGGACTAACACTAGGGATACATTCTTAGATTTGATTTTCTATTCAAATGCATATTATGTTGGTATCCTCTTAGATAGGAAGAGCACATTAGGTACTTTCCAATTCCTAAGCAATGCAATAGTCTTATATTTTAGTAAGAAATAAAATCTGGTTACATTATCAATTACTAAATCCAAATATATAGTAGCCAGTAATTGTAGTGCACAAATTTTTTAGCTTAGTTAATAACTTGGAGATTACGGTATGAAACTTAGAAAGACACTCATTAGGTATGATAACACTAATGCCATCTGCCTATCTTATTCAACATTCAAAAGCCAAACACATAGAAATCAAATATCATTTCATTAGAGATCATGTGCAAATGGGGATATTGAGTTAGAATTTGTTGATACATTACATTAATTGACTAGCATAGTCACTAAACCAATGAGTGATGATTGATTTCACACAATTATGAGAGAATTGGAGATTATTGAAAGAAATTTTATTTAATTAGGACCTCTTTGTACTTTTATATTTGTCCTTAATTGATATTTTATAAATTATCACATTTTTTAATATTTATTTAAAGGTCTTTTTATATTGAAAACTATACTTTTTGACTTATGCATCACTTTGATGAGTTGTTCAGTTTTTTTTAAATTAATGGAGAATAAAACTATTACAACATGACAAAAATCATAAGATCTAGACAATAGATGCCTACATTTCTATTACTAAGTAATTAAAAAAGACAAGGAACAGAGATTACAAAATAAGATAATGCTGAGTTTCAGAAGTTCATAGCCACCATCTGCTCTTCATGTCCGAGGAGAGGGAAAATGAGATTTTTTGGCTATTAAACTAGCTCTATTATGATTTATGATGTTGTCCGCGAGCTAATATTTTTCCTCCTTCGTTTCTATAAATCGGCGTCGATTTCTTTCCTTCCAAATGTTATATATAGTAATCGTGAACATTGTTGTATACAAAGATACATTAGGAGTCCCCTTCTTTGTTTTTCTTATAATCTAATGCAGTACTTGAGTCCACTCATAGCTATCATTGTGTGAAAAAAACAAGTGTAAGATGAGGCTCCATATAGCTTTAGCATAGTCACAGAGATTGCATAACAAGCTTAGATCCTCAACATTCCTATGCCATTGATTCCATGTTTTTGAACTATTTTTTATTGCTAGCCACGTGATGAATATGAATTTGGGACCAATAGTATTATGCCACAAAAATTAAACCAAAGGACCACAATGGAGCAATCATATAATAGGTGATAACAAGACAGATTGGAAAAAACTCCATTCGATTGTAGCTTCCAAAAAATGTTATACATCATTGCTGCATTGTGTAAGTTTGGGAGGTGAGTCATGAGAGCAGGGAACCCTCATAAATTACCTAGCCATTTGCCATTGAGAAGTAGAAAAGATACTTTGGAGTTTAGAGGTAGTCGATTGTGAAGCCTCTGAAGATCATTATTATGCATGAGGGGACTAATTTTTAACCAATTATCATACCACACTCAGGTCTTTTCTCCATTACCAATAGAGTGCTTGATGTGAGGATAGATTAATTCCCTTAACTTCATCATTTTTTGAGTATCCAAGATCCCACTCTTGTATAATCAACCTGTCAAAAATTTGTGTATTTTAAGTAGTATTCGTGAATCTATTTTGTCTATATTGCATTTCAATCCGTATATAATCTCTACAACCTTTTACATATCAAAACTTGTAGCATTTTCAAGAATGAGATAATTCCAAGACCGCCATTTTTTTGAGGTTTCGTAACTTCACTCCATTTGACTCGAGCATTGTTCAAGTTTCTCACTTGTCCTAACTATAGAAAAGATTTCATAATGCAGTCAAGTTCTTTGATTGCTTTTCGAGGCAATGCAACATGAGCACTCAATGTATATGTAGGCTTGTAAGCACTGAAATAATGAGTGTAGGTCAAGTGACATAAGAAAGGAATTGATTCTGCCAAGCCATCACTTGGAACTTCATTTTTTTGATAATATATAAACAATCAAGAAACTTCAGCTTTGAAGCCATAATAGGGACGTTTAGATAACAAATAGAAATAAGACTGTGATGGAGTCCAGTGAGTCTTCTAATGGCCACATGAATTCGCACATCATCGGAAGTATAAAAGCATCTCTTCTATAAGTCGCGATGGAGTCCAGACCATTGTGCAAATAAATCAAATACATGCATCATGATTATGATAGAAGCAAAATTAGCTCCACACAAGAGTATCAAGTCATCAGCATATATGAGATGGGTAATGTTAAGTTCCTTTCATCTATGGTGATATTGAAATCCACCATTGAGAGGGAGCAACTAGTTTAATAGTCTAGAAAGTCCCTCCATAACAAATGTAAACAAGTACCGTGATAATGGATCACCTTGTCTGATACCCTTTGCAGGTGTAAAAGGCATAGTGGGTGTACCATTCACCATGATACTCCATGAAGAGGTGGTAATGCATGCCATAATCCACTGAAAAAATTGGTGTGGAATATGCAAGTTATCAACATAAAGCCTTATAAAGTTCCAGCTAACTGTATCAAAAGTTTAAAGAAACCAATCTTAAACAAGCAACTGTTCAATTTCTTACCCAAATGATATTCTTTCAATAGCTCTTGAAGAAGAAGAATGTTATCCTTAGGATTTCGATAGGGATGAAGTCTCTTATGTAACAAGGGTTTTGTTTTTTCAGTACCAAGCAGATACAGGAGTGATTGAGAACCATCAGCATTTTAGAAGAGTCAAAAAATTCCAAAACCACCTCAGTAAAAAGGTAACATGTTATATCCCATGTACGTTGGAAGAATAGAGTCGTAAATCCATCCAGATTGGAAACCTTTGAAGGATGCAAACTAACTTGTAAGCACTGAAATAATGAGTGTAGGTCAAGTGATATAAGAAAGGAATTGATTTTGCCAAGCCATCACTCGGGACTTCATTTTTTTGATAATATATAAACAATCAAGAAACTTCAACTTTGAAGCCATAATAGGGACACTTAGATAACGAATAGGAATAAAACTGTGATGGAGTCCAGTGAGTCTTCTAATGGCCACATGAATTCGCACATCATCGGAAGTATAAAAGCATCTCTTCTATAAGTCGCGATGGAGTCCAGACCATTGTGCAAATAAATCAAATACATGCATCATGATTATGATAGAAGCAAAATTAGCTCCACACAAGAGTATCAAGTCATCAACAAATATGAGATGGGTAATGTTAAGTTCCTTACATCTATGGTGATATTGAAATCCACCATTGAGAGGGAGCAGCTGGTTTAATAGTCTAGAAAGTCCCTCCATAACAAATGTAAACAAGTACAATGATAATGGATCACCTTGTCTGATCCCCTTTGCAGGTGTGAAAGGCATAGTGGGGGTACCATTCACCATGATACTCCATGAAGAGGTGGTAATGCATGCCATAATCCACTGAACAAATTGGTGCGGAATATGCAAGTTATCAAGACAAAGCCTTATAAAGTTCTAGCTCACTGTATCAAAAGATTGAAGAAACCAATCTTAAACAAGCAACTGTTCAATTTCTTACCCGAATGATATTCTTTCAACAGCTCTTGAAGAAGAAGAATGTTATCCTTAGGATTTCGATCTGGAAGAATAACACTTTGTGTAGGATTTACAATTATAGATAGTACCAAATTCAGTCGTTCAGCTACAAGCTTTGATATCACTTTATAGCTGGTTTAGCAGTGCAAAATAGGGATGAAGTATCTTATGTGACAAAGGTTTTGTTTTTTCAGTACCAAGCAGATACAGGAGTGATTGAGGACCATCAGCATTTTAGAAGAGTCAAAAAATTCCAAAACCATCTCAGTAAAGAGGTAACATGTTATATCCCATGTACGTTGGAAAAACAGAGTCGTAAATCCATCTAGACTGGAAGCTTTTGAAGGATGCAAACTAAAGAGAATTCTCTTAACATAATGTGCAGTAATAGGGGAAACCAACATTTCTTTAGTTCCTAGATCAATTTGAGTATCAATGAGCCAATACATTATAACTAGTAAGGAGGCATCTGTTGTCCCCATTATGTAACACCCCACCCCCGCAACACACGTGCCTGACATCTATGGGTGATATCCGAGTTCGTGTCCCGTGAGGGTGGCGTACTAGAACACTCAACCAGTCAAAATTTGGTATAACTTTTTTTTTAAATCACAAACATAATGTACAGAAATTCATAACCAAATTGGGCCCAATTTTATTCATAAACATTTTCAATCAACACAGTACAATCAATAGGATTGCAATAGCCAATTGGGGCCCATTACAAAAACAAAACTTTTTAGTCATAATGTCTTTACATTCCACCATAAAAACCTTTGTATACACATTATACAAAAATTTTAGAATACATTATTTTACAGAAATCGCGGAATACAAACTTATACAAAAAAATAGGAAAACACTAATGCAGATGCGAACTGATCCTGACCTCTATCTTTCCCTTGCATGCAGTAAGCATACGCCTGTTTGTCTAACATAGTATTCTTCTGAGTCCTGAAAAATATTTGCAAATTTTTTGGTGAGTTTTGTGAACTCAATGAGTGACCATCATTGATGGCTTACCCAGTTACATAACACATAAATCACATTCACAACATTTCACATTTCACATTTAATGCACTTTAATCATTCATACTATGCATATGCAGTGCACATGAGACCCACTTTCCATTTATTACTTTGTTGTGACCGAGTTCATAAACTATCCCGTATCTATTGGATACCGGGCTCATTGATAATTGTACCATATAAGGCTCATTGATAATTTGCCCCATATAGGGCTCATTAAACGTTGAGCCTGAGGCTCTGAATTACTTTTAAGCTCGAGGCTCTTTTTCACACATTGAGCTTGAAGTTCTGATCAGTGGCTACTCTGGTCACAACCGCTATTATGTTTTAGGCATTTATTGAATGAAATGCCTCAATCACATTTGCATATTGTCCTTCATTCACATTCACATATCATCTGACCGTAGTCTAGCATTCAACATTAAATTTGGGTATCACACTTTCATTCATATGCAAATGCACATTCAAAACACATTTGTCATCGAACTGTGGTCCGATATTTAACGATCATATTATGCACACTTATTTCATCTCAATGCATGCTTAATGACAATCCCTTTACCCATTTCATAACTTAATCACTCATCATTTCTTTAAATCATACACTGGTAAATTGATGTCAATAACTCATCCACTAATTTTTCAATACATACCTGTATGTGACTAGTGAAGAGGAAAAACAATATATATATATATATATATATATTACAATCAACTTTCTGCTTAAATCTTAATATTTTCTCTTCATTCCTATTTCATTTAAGCTCACAAATCATAACCAAATCAAAAATCTATCGTTTTTTATAATCATCCAAAAACCAGAACACTCACACATTTCATCACATTTTCTGCACTTCTTTACTTTCAATTTTTTTGCATATCTAACTTTTGTATTTTCTTTATTTAATCCTCTAATTATCATGTTAATCGTTCCTTCACAATTCCAGACATCACCATACACCTACCTCTTAACTCTAAATTCATTTTTAATCATCTCTAAAAACACTCCAAAGCTTACGTATATATATGTATATGAACAGTAAAAACATCAACATAACAGAGCATTACATATTCATGTTTCCAAAATTTTTTTCTCTCATCACATACACATTTTCATTGATTTTTCAACTCCAAAAACTCGTTTAACATTATCCCATAACATTTTAGTCATCAAATCCAATGAAAATCACCATGTACGGCACACTAAATCTCCTCACTCATTTTCCAAAAAATAAGAATATCACTGTTCTTAACCATTTAGTAGTGAACTAACGATGCATGCTTCATTTCTCATAACAAGCTTACTTGTTTGAAGCTCTAATATTTGTAAAATTACGTTACTCTAATCCCTCACGCACCCACGTACATCAACTTGAAAGTTGATAGGTAGGTTCGGTTTTTCTTGGGATAGAAGAAAGAAATATCAAAGTGGAAGTGATGACAAACAGAGAAAAGCAAGATTGAACTTTGGTGAATATTTGATGAAAAACTCTGTATTGGAGGAACTCTAGAGAAAGAAGTTTTGCGAAAGATAAAGATAAGTACAGTAGCTTGTCTTTCACGAGCAATAAAAATCTTAACTTTATAGCTTAGACACCTGTCCATTTCTTATCCACATATCCACTTACCTTCATTAAGAATTACTTAAGAATAATTTATACTTAAGTTTAAAACTTAATAATACCACTAAAATCAGAAGTTATAACCCATTAAATCATTTTCAGATTTTTCCATAACCACAGCATTTCGGGTCAACTTTGCATGTTCTTTTAGACCCTGATACTGAAGTTATTTTCTAACACTTTCTTCTAGGAACATATTTACCTATGCCTTATGTCTCCATTTACACTAAGATCATTCAATTTGTCACAGTGATTTGAAGTATATGAAAGATATACTTCAAACATTTTCGAACTGCTCTTGTCTGAAACAGTATACTATGCACAATTGCCATCCAAAATTTGAACATCTTAGGGACTGAATCACAATTCAACTTCTTCAGATGATTTGTAGTCCTATTTATCTAGTTTATTTCAAATTAAATATCATCTCATTTGGAATCCTACAGCTCCAGATATAAGCAAAATATTGAAGTGTGTTCAGTAAAACAACACCAGTTCACTATTCCCTCAGATTCCCTCTCTTTCATTCAATCAATCTTTTTCCACCCAATTCATAATGCTACCAAATTTTGTGGAGAGGTAAAACAATGTCTTAGGAATCTAATGAATCAAGAATCAAATCATTTTGAGGTCTAGAGAAGAAGTTATTATTGAAGGAAGCAAGATGATTCGGCTGCACAATGTTCAACAACCATTAGAGAGCACTGTAGCATGACAAGACAATTAAACATTCACTCTTGCAATTAACTCACGGGCATGAGTGAAGAAAGTCACACCTGTGTAGGAGTCATGCCTGTGAGAATGAGTCATGGGTGTGAGAGGAACATGAGTGTGCAAAAGTCATGGTTGTGACAAATAAAGACAAAATGTTGAAGAATAAACACTGTCAGACCCGTCCCACTATTTTCACTATAACTATCTCAATTGATTTCGGATTGTTATGAATTTTGGTGGAGGGTAGAGCAATGTCTTATGAATCTAATGGTTCAAGAACCAAGTCATTTGGAGGTCGGACAAAGAAGATATAGCCAAAAAAACCATTGGATGTTCACCAGCTAACAACCCTCCAAAGTCGCTATCGTGCAATTGCACGATGGAGACTTTCACCTTTAAAACACCAAAGTCGCTATCATGCATTTGCACGATAGCAACTTTCACCCTTGGACTTCCAAAGTCGCTATGGTGCAAATGCACGATAGCGATTTTTGTCCTTTAAACGCCAAAGTCGCTATCGTGCAATTTTTTTCCTTCATTCCTTAGTCATATACCTAACTTTAAACCTCCATAACTTTTGATTTGAAGCTCTAAAAATTGCAAACTTTATATCAATGGAAAGATAAAAGAAAGATTTACAACTTTTATGAAGACAATTTTGTCAAAATCTATCTACATCGATACAGTTAATTCATGGAAGTTCAGATCAAGATTTAAGTTCTCTTATCTCTTCATTCTCAACCAACTTCTCTAACGTGTTTGCCTTCACTGAATCCAACACTTTTTCATTTCTAGTTTTCCACTTCATTTTCATTCAACTCATTCACTAGAAATTCACAGTACCCCTAAATATGAAATTTTACTCAAAATTCTCAAAATCATCACAAACCTAAATATCAGATACTCA
>JANZLH020000414.1:801124-813343 GCA_026770325.2 Erythroxylum fimbriatum
CAAGAAAGCTAATTTATACTACCTTCTATGTTGTTATCATCTTAGTGTTAAGATAATCTTACATTTATCTAGATTTCAGAAGTGCGTTGGTTGCATAAAGGCTGGTTTAATTAGTTCTTTAAAGAAGGAACTTGAAGGTAATTAGGTAAGGGATTACTAAATTTGATAGCTTGTATTATTACAAGCTTTATGATAATTGAATTGGTATGAAATATGTGCTAAGATGATGATAAATGAATGTTGAAAAAATGATCTTTGTATGACAACTTCTGGTTTGGTTTTGATGTGTGGAAGGTATTGATTTGTAAGTTACTTGATAAATGATTTTTGTATTGGTTTGGACATGAATTTGATGAGGTATTGAAGCATGAATAAGGTAGGATTGAAGTGAAATTGATGGTCTTTGGTGAAGGTGTGTCGAATGGTAGTAAAGAAATAAAGTTTTGGAAACAATTTGGAAGATGTGGGTGAGTGAACTGCCACAATCGTGGGATTTATAAGGTTCTTTCCCAAGGTCAAGGGAAGTACTTAGGAAGTTGAAAATGTTGGTTTTAGACAATTGTTAGACTATATAAGGTCAAGGTACTTAATAATGGTTTAAATGGACTTAAATGAGCTTGAAAATGAACCTGGTTTGTTGTGGAACAAGTTAGTTAAAGGTTGAATAAGATTTGGATTTTTAATTGAATTAATAACTTAAGGAAGGTGTTATTAGATAACAAAGTATCTAATTTTGAAACTTATAAGTTGTTAAAGGAATGAAGTTTATTTATGAATTCTAATGTGATTTAAAGAATAAGAGTAATATGTTAGTTTTGAATGTTTGTGAATTTGGGAACTTGAGTGGTTAAATGTAATATGTAATGACTTAACGTTATATTTATATATTGATGCAAATGCTTATATTTATAAGGTATATTGAGTTTGTTCAAGTGAGAATGAATGTGTTCAATTTGAGCATAAGAAAATGAATTCATACTTATGCATTATTTCACTGTTATGTGATCATGATATTGTGATAATTCCGAACCATCAATTGTCTGAGGAGTTTCATAATTGGGATTGTATTGGAAGTGATTTTTAATTGTATGAAAATACATAATGTGTGATGACTTAATACATTTATTAATGCTTTAATGCATAAGTTTGTATTTATAAGGCATGTTAAGTTTGATCAAATGAATAAGGTCATATGGTATGACTACATCATTTACATGAAATTCTGAATTCTGAAATGGTTTGTTTTGAAACTGTTAAGTCCTAGTTGTGGGTAAATAGGCATGCCTAGAAGGGTCTGTAGCTACTCCTGTGACACTGAAATGTCTCCTGATATCGGCACTTCGGTGTCTCCTAATATTTGAGACAACGGTGTCTCCTGTTACTAAGACATAAGTCTCTCCTATTCTATGATACCAATCATGGTATCTTCTGTTTTGGTCCCATTACCCACTTCTATAAAAAGGATTAGCAGTCTAACTTGTTTTGTATTATGATACATGTTCAATTTTGACATATGCAAATTTTGTTTTGATAAAAGATAAGCTCTAATCTGATACAAAACAAGTTCTATTATGACATAAGTTATACCTTGATCTGAAAGGATTATATCCTATTATGATATTCAATTATGATATTTGTACACTCTGTTATGATATTTATGAGTTTTGTTCTGATGCAAGAATGTTCTGTATTGATTAATGAATTATATTATGTTCTGAGACTTAATGTTTGGAGTATTCTATATTATGAACATTTAAAGATTGTTGTGATATGATTTGAATCTATATATAAAAATGTTAGACAATTGTTAAAAACAATCACCATTATGCATTATGTTTAGTTATTCCCCACTAAGCTATATGCTTAGCAAGATGGTTTTGCCTCTGTGTAGGTTCTGATAAGAAGGTTTGAGACAAAGACAAAGACAACCGCAATGGCCAAGAAGAATATGTTTTATTTTGAAATGTTTAGTTTGTTTTTTAGTTGTATTTCAATGTAATGAGATATAATGTATTTTGATGTAAATGGTATGTAATAACCTCAAAACAGGTTGGTTTTTGAATTTATGACATGTATCTTGTTAAGCACAATATGTATGAAATGTTCCATTTATAAAATAACATTTAATTACATGTAATGTATGTATGTTTGAGTTGCTAAAATGCATGTAAGGAATATTTCGTATGATTTGGAATGTTTCGGTTCTGTTTTATGTGACACTTGCATATCCTTCTAGGGGGTATGTGGGTGTTATAAAATGTGTTTCTGGGATTGTGGGACAAGGTTTGAGGTGGAGGAGGGCAGAGGAGAAAAATTACATGGGAAAGGGACAAAAGTATCTGCTATTGCGGAAGTTGTAACATGAGAAAGAAAAGGTTCAACTTTTGGTTGTGGATTGTCAAAAACAAGGAATGCTTAATAGGGAAACTGCATATGGCGGGAGGTGAAATTTTAATGAAAGTTTGTTTATGGCCTTGGGTTGTTGGTTATTGTTTGGTGAGGCTTGTGAAGTACCTAGTAGAAGGATTACCAGGTAGAATGTAGAACAAGGACCTGCAAGCTTGTTAAGGATGCAGAGAATACAGAACAAGGTAGCAGTGATGTTGTGAATGAAGAAGTTTAAGGGTAAGGGTGTTCAATGAAAGGGAGAAGAAAGAGCATGGCTAGTGCTTATAATGAGAAGTAGGAGACTCTCTCTCATCTTGTTCTCTTCAATATTGAATCTTACAAGTCACAGTAGTATCAAATTTTGATATTAAAGATCAATTCCGTATTCATATTTGCTCTTAATATTGTTGTTTATATATATATATATAGAGAGAGAGAGAGAACAATTTATTCTTGATGAAATTTTAAGAAAGACAAGAACAAATATATATATATATAGTTCTTGGGCTTACATCCCTTATTTCTTGAGTTTAATTCAATTTAAAAAATTTGCAAAGAGTTGCGAAGAAAAACCCTAGAAATTTTCATTTAAAACAAATATAAAGGGACTAGTAATTGCATCGATTATAGTAAGAAAAGTTATTCACATTTCAACAAGAATTGGGAATCCTAATACCAAAGGTATTTTATTTATTTAGTTATTTTGGTTCCCATTATCATTATTTCACTCTTATCAAAAAAATTTTAATTATTTGAGTTCAACTTCAAACTCAGTTTCCTTATTTTGAGTTCTTTTCTCCATTAGCTTCAAGTGTCATTTCTCTGTTTACTTCGTAATATATTTTCTTTTTTAGGACTATTTGATAAAGGGTAAGATTTAAACTAGTTTTCAATATTTATATTCTCCACCTAAATAAAGAGTTAGGTTTAGAGTTAAGTGAAATCTTTAAGAGAAACACGTTAGAGAATGTTTTGTTAATAATGTTTATGTAGGCACAACATAAAACAAACTTAAAGGATAACCTTGACTAGAGATAAGGAATAGCAAAGAGGACAGAGTGTGAGTAGGTTAAGACTCATTAGGGAAAGGTTAGATAAGTAGGATGTTGTTATAATTGGCTTATAACATAATTCGTCTATAGTTACTAAGATGGATGAATTTGAGGAAAATGATGGAGTGGAGCATGCTACCAACTACTTTGTAGAGGAAGAAGAGGAGGAAGAATAAGAAGACAAGGAAGGGGTAAGTTTGGCATAGACTACAAAAAGGAGTATGACGAAAGGATGGATAATAACATTGGAAGTATCAAGATGACAATATCGTCTTTTATAGAGAATATAGATCTAGATGCATACTTAAAGTGGGATAAATAAGTGGAGCTAGTCTTTGATTGTTATAACCTCTTAGAAGAGAAAAGAGTTAAACTAGCTGTTGTAGAATTTAATGACTATATGGTAGATAGATGGAATTAATAACTTCTTACTAAGAGGAGAAACCAAGAGGCACTAATCAAAAACTGCAAAGAGAAGAACTTGGTGACTAATAAGTGATTTGTGCTAATTTTGTATTATAGGAAGCTCTACCAAAGGTTGCATATGTGAACTGAAGACTAGAAAAGTGTGGAGGAATACTATAAGGAGATGGAGGTTTCTATAGTTAGGAAAAATATGAGGAAGAATACTATAAGGAGATGAGGTTTCTATAGTTAGGAAAAATATGAGGAAGATAGAAAAAGGTGACTGTGGCTCGATTTATTTGTAGACTAAATCTAAAAATTACCAATGTCATTAAGCTACACCATTATATGGAGTTTGAAGATATCATGCACATGAATATGAAGGTGAAAAGAGAACTCAAGAGGAGGCCTATTAAGCTTGTTTATATGTCTAGTGCAAGTTCTCAATCATAGAACAACTCTTTGAGTAGATAGAAGGACAAAGCTTCAAAGTTAAAACACGAAATAACTAAATCAAAATTGCTTGAACGAAGTAGAGTGAAAGCTAATATTGATTCCTATTTAGTTAGGAATTGAGATGTCTAGTGCTTTAAGAACTTAAGGAGATGAGATATATCCATGCAATATTATAAGTGATGTTCATAAAGGAAGATGGAAAGTATGTGTTCATAAGTGAAAAGAGGCAGATTGTAATATGCTAATATTGGAGAATGATGGTGATGGTGAGTATATCATGAAACCTAAATAGGAAAGGTTATTGGTTACTAAGAAGGCATTGCTCATGCATATGGTAGAGGATGAAGCTAGTGAACAAAGGGAAAATCTTTCTATACTAGATGTCTTATCAATGGTCTAGTGTGTATATAATGATAGATGGAGGAAGCTATGTTAATGTGGCTAGTGTAGAGTTGATAGAGAAGTTAGGGTTGTTGATCATAAAACACCTTAAACTATATCACTTGCAATAATTGAATGATTGTGACCAAATAAATGCTAATTTCTTTTTCGATTAGGAAGCATAAGGATGAGGTATTGTGTGATGTAGTTTGCAAATAAGTGGAACACATTCTTTCAGGGTGACCATCGATTTGATAGAAGAGTTATGCATGGTGATTATAAGAACATATATTCCTTTTCCATAAATGACAAATTATTCACTATTGCTCTATTGTCACCTAAACAAATTTGTGAAGATTAACTCCAACTTTATGAAAATGGATAAGATAGATCAAGGGGGGAAAGAAATAAGTGCTAAAGATGACATTTAGGCACAAACCCGATCCAACTTAGCCTGAAGTTAATAGGTTCAACTTGAGTTGACTGAGTTTCGGATTGGGATCGTACTTTTTATTGAAATTTTTTTTGAACTTTGATCTAAGCTCAGACTCAAGTCACCTAATTCAGTTTGAAATAGAGCCCAAATATATTAAATATAAATGACATTGTTTTGAGTAAATAATGTTATTTTAAAATTTAAATAAAAAAAATAAGCTTGATTAAGCTCTGACTTGAACTGTTAGCTTCAAGTCCATTTGGTCCTCAGGCTAAGCTAGGCCCTTGTAAAATACTTTAGGTCAGGTTTGAGCTTGACCCACTGCCATTACTAATGAAGACATATACTTAGGGGTAATTCAAGCATTTTGGTGAAAGTATAAAGTGAGAGATGTATATTTAGTCAGATATTAAGTGCTATTTAAGTTTACAGGTGAAGGTTTTGATTTGAGGTCAAATCATTTTAAAGAGAGGGGAAATGGTAAGACTTAAGTAGCAACTTAAGCTGCACGGACTTCTGTATGAGGGATGTATGAAAAAGGGGTTTAAAAAGCTTGTAAAAAAATCATATTCAAGTATAAAAAGCTAGAGATTATGGGTATATAATGTGCCTATATTGAACAACAAAATAAACCCAAACTAGTCTTTTACTAGGTTTTACATTGTGAACTTTTAGAACAAAACTAGTGTTAGAATTTAACATATAACTTCCATTAAATTGTATTTAATTTGCAAACTAAAAATTCTAGAACAAAACTAATACCGATATTGGTTAAGATAGGCATCAAACTTGTATTTTGATTAGTTAAGATTTTGTTATTTTAAGATATTATTTTCTTATCTTCTAATGGAAATGGCTAGACAGAAGTGTTCATCCTTCTTTCTAGAACTCCTTGGCTAGACATCCTGCTTATTGCTACCACAACTTATTTGAGTAAGTAATTTGCTATTCAATTACTTACCCTTATAATTCTAAAATCAACCATTCTTTTGATCTTCCACTGTCATCTTTTAGTCTCTTCTTACTACTCTTCCCATCTCACTCGAATAAGCTTTGTTCCCTAAATTGCTTCCCTCTACTATTTACCTCAACCTGCCTGCTTACTATACTCCTCTTCGTCTACCTCCATCTTTTACTCTTCACACCCTCTTTTACCTTGCAGCTCTCAATTGGACTACTCCAAACTACTTAAGGGTAAAATAGTCTTTCCACATAATTATTTAACCTTCTTGCCTTTAGCCGACCTTTATGTTACCATTTGAAGTAACTGCGTTTTAAGACTCATAACTTGCTCCCCTTAAATGGAAATGTTTGCCTCTCCTTTAGAAATTGAGACTGCTCCTCCCATTAAAAGACAAAAATCCACCTCACCTACCAAAATAGTTGAGCCTTAAGGAGTTCAAGAAGCCAAAGACCAACCTACCTCAATTACTCAAGCAAGAACATGGTCAAGCGTTATTAAGGATTATGCTTCCAAATTAAAGTTATCTTACTTCCCACATAATAATAGCTCTAACATTGTAAGCCCTCCTTTGTAATTGTTGAAGCATGGTACGAGTAGATGGAGTAACTCCCTAGTGGGTTACTTTATGGATAGAAGACCACCTTTCCCCATTGTAAAGAACTGGGAAGAGATAAAATGGGGAAGCCATGGCCTTACAAAGGTTCTCAAAAATCAAGATCTGTATATTTACTTTCTCATCTGAGTTAGACGTAAGCAAAATTTCAGAATTAGGGCCCTGAAATTACTTAGGGAGGCCACTAATCCTACAAGTCTAGAAACTTGGGATAGAAATTGACAAAAGTAAGATTAAACAAGTTCTTGTTTAGAAAAACTTCCATAATATGCCATTAGATTACTGGAGCATAATAAGGGTTAGCTATTTGGAAAGATTCATTAGAAAAACTTTATGCATAAATAAGAACAAATCAGAAGTAGGAAGGATTGGATATGTAAAAGTTTGTGTGGAAGTGGAAATTGCCAAAGCACTCCATGAGGAGTTGAAGTTACAAAGACTAAATAAATGGGAAACGTTTCTGAATCAACAATAGTGGTATCTTATCAATGGAAGCCTAAAGCAAAGACTAAAACTAAATGGAGACCAATAGAGAAAACTACCAAGGATACTAAAGTACATCAACTAAATAGAGAAGAAAATAAAGACCAAGAAGAAGAGACAACAATTGAAAATGAGCTGCAAGAGCAATAGAAATAGATAGAGACACAGGATTGTGACATAACCCTAAAGTTATTGAGCCCTAATCCTAATATGGAGATTCCTAAACAAGAAAAGGGTAATATTAGCAGAAACTAGCAATAATAAAGACAAAGGAAAAGCCCTAGAAGAACATGTGTGAGAAGCAACAGAAATAGCTAATCAATTTATTCCGATAATTAAAAAATCTATGAGATAAAAACGGAGTCAGCCTCATATCTTTAAACAATGATTGTAGTAGCTTAGAATATAGTGGGGCGAAATAACCTCAACAAACAACTAGTAATAAAGGATTACTTAAATTTAATTTGGTCTTTTAGAGACTGAAATTAAGGAAGTAGAATGTGCAAACTGAAGTTCATTTGAAAAGTATAGGAAGTGTATACCAACCACAATGAGCATTTCAATGGTAGAATAATTGTGGTCTCTAATCCCACTCTAATTGAGACTCATTCTTATAGAACCAGCCCATAAGTCATCCATCTAAGTGTTCTTCTAAATGATACAAGTTAAAAGGTAGGTATCAGGTTCATTTATGCTTTTAACACTAGCTTTTAGAGAGCTAACTTATTGCAGGAGCTAGTTCAAACTGTAACAAATACAAATATGCCCTGGTTGTTACTAACAGATTTCAATTGCTTATTATACTACTCTAAAACTAAAGGGAGTGTGGAAAACATAAGACCTTGCAAAAGAACTTCAAACATTCATCCAGAAATGAGAAGTTACAAACCTGAGAGGCCAAAGGAAATTTCTTCACATGGACAAATAATCACAAGGGAAGTGGCTGCTGAGGAGGAAACTATTTAGAGCTCTAGTGAACTATGACTGGCTAATACAATTTCAAAACTTTGAACCAAAGTTTGGAGCCTCCCTAATCTCTTATCACTGCATTATAGAGGTCTTGAACCTCATTTAAAACTCAATAAGGATTTTCTTATTCAGATTTTTCAACTACTGCCTTATAAAAGGGTATAAACAATTCAATTGCTATAGGAAACTATGCATCATCAGAAAAGCTCTAAATGACCCATATACTAAAATTCCTCTAATCACAGCATGGAGATCAAGGTTACAAAGAACACTTTGTTATAAGGTAAATAACTAATCTATCTACTTCCATAAAATGAGAGGCTAAAGGATGCACAAAAGAGCACAAGAGGATTACCTTTTGGCATGAACATCTCATCACTTAATATTGAAACAGAAATCTAAAATTTAGTGGATCCATGAAGGATACAGATGCACCATCTTTTACTTGAAAACAATCTTAGTAAGAATAAACATAAATAAGATCAATTGCATAAGGGATGAAGAAGGAAAGCTAGTATGGGGCTATAATGAAGTAAAACCCATAGCCAAACAATATTTCATCAAATTGCTTACATCCAAAAAAGCCATAACCTCACCTAGTACTCCACTGCAATCATTTATGAAGAATATGATCACAACTAAGAAAGCTAAAGGCCTGATAAAGGGAAGCTCTCAAAGGATTAAATCCAAAGAAAGCACTTGGAACTGATGGAATGAATGGGCATTTCTTTAAAACTACCTGGACATGGTTTGGAAACCAAACCTCCATAACTATCCAAGAATTCTTTACGATGACCACAATGTTGGAAGCTTTCGATCATATATTCATCTACCTTGTGCCTAAAATAAGCAATCCTAGCAAATTGGGGTAGTTCAAACCAATTTCATGCTATAATACCATTTACAAAATCATATTTTAAAATGTTAATATCAAGGCTGAAATAATTGATGAGTTCCCTAACCTTAACAATTCAAGGTGCATTCATTCAAGGAAAAAATGTGGCTGATAATATCCTGATTGCTCAAGACTTATTCAAAGGCTACATAAGAAAGGGAGTAGGGAAAATGTATACAATAAAAGTTGATTTCAAGGAAGCTTTTGGTTCCGTAGATTTGTACTTCTTGCTGCTAGCTATGGAAACAATGGGACTCTCTGAAATATTCTTGCATTAGATTAAATAGTGCATAACTATACCTATTTTCAGTATTCTTGTGAATGGAGAAGCCACACCACCTTTTAAAGGGGAAAAGGGACTAAAGCAAGGAGACCCTCTATCTGCTTTCTTATTTATAATTTCCATGGAGGTACTCATTTAACTTATTAGCCATAATATTGGTATAACTCTAGGGTTTAAGTATCACAAAAAATGTAGAAACCTAAAAATATTCAATAAAATATTTGTTAATAAGTTGTTAATTTTTTGTAAGGCTAATATACCTTCAGTGAACCTGATAATCAACTCTATCAAAAAATTTAACAACCTTTCAGGGATTGAAGTTAACTTCGAGAAAAGTCTTTTGCAGAACCTCTTAAATAGGAGTTGTAGATCATATTAAGTTTATCAATCCACCTTTCACTTACCTTAGAGTGGTAATCACCACTTCCAAACCTTCCTATAAGGTTGCAAACCACTTTGGAATAAGTGGAGAGGAAGCTTAGAAAATGCTGCAATAAGGACTTAAGATATGTAAGTAGATCTTAGCTAATCAAAATAGTCTTCTCTAATCTCTAAAACTACCAAATTTCTCATTTAATTCTTACCAAGAAATTGGTCAAGGACATTGAGAAACTACTAAGGAACTTCTTCTGGAATGGGGATCCATACACATTTTCTGGAGCTAAAGTCTTTTGGGAAGAAATTTGTTGCCCAAAGGAGGATTGGGGATCAATACCACACAACCCACCATCAAATTGTTAATTTCTAAACGAATCCAGAAGCTAATAGTAGACAAAAAGAATTTTTGGGTGCAACAGACACATACTGAACACCTGCAGGGGAAGAACTTTTAGGAAGCAAAGTATAGGTCTAATAACTCTTGGACCTGGCACAATTTGCTGAATCTAAGAGCTGAAGTAGCACCTCACATAAAAAGCATCATTAGCAATAGAGAAAGAACATCTATCTATTATGTAGTTGGTCGAAGAAGGGTCCATTATACATGTAACGTGATTTATTCCCCTTAAGGCACATAACGAGACTTGGGGCTAAAGTGAAAGAGATGATTGAGAACTAAAAACAGAGATTTAAGAAAAGAGGATCTTAAAAGATAGTTAAGGCAATGATTATGAACCTAACTATGATAGGGAAGACAAAACAATATGGGCAATACACACCTCAGGAAAGTTCACAAATAGCTTTTATAAGGGATTGTTCATGTAATCCAAACCGAAAGTAAATTGGCATAAGTTGATATAGTTCCCTAGAAATTGTCCCAAATTTTCATACATCACTTGGTAAACTCTCATAGGCAGATTGGAAACTATGGGTATAATTAAAATCTCAACTCTTAGGGACCCTATGTGTGTAGTATGCTCACAACAACAAGAAACAAGAGACCACTAGTATTTCCAATACCAATTCATATGCACCTTATTGAACAAAATCAAAATAGCGTGTAATACAAAGGAGTTAAGCTAATATTGAATCCAATTAACACAATAACTATTGTAGCTCAACAGGAAGAAAACGAACAAAGAACTCCTTAAGCTGGCATTCAATGTTACAATATATGAAGTATGGATGGAAAGAAATAGTAGGAAATTTAAACAATAAGATTCCCTAAAGCCACAATTGGAAAAATTAATGAGCATTTCTTGCTACTAGGAACTAGAACTATCACAACTGAAGAGATAAATCAAAGATGGGGATTCTAGGCTAAGTTGTTTTTAAAATATACAAATTTGGTGGATTAGTTGAATCTTGGGTTTGACTTTTTTTGTAATTCCACTAGGATTGAATGATCTTAGTTACACTCTTAAGGCTATGCCTTCTTTTATGATACAATTATTTAATTCCTAAAAAAAAGATTTTATTTTCTTCTAAGACTTTATAATTAGATGTTTTTAGTTTGTTTGAAATTCCAATATTTATGTTTAGATTAGTATTTTTTATCTTTCAAATTTATTTTTTCTAGTTAGATTACATCCAGGTTTTCATTTCCTTTTAGGATTCTATCCCTTAGGGTTATGATGTTATTAAGGTTTTAGGCCTATATAAGGCTATATTATGGATGTAAAATTGGGAGTTGTTTTTAGATTAATCAAATTACATTAGAGAGGATTTTCTTCATCTTATTTTAGAGATACTCTTAGATAAGGTTATCTATTAACTATGATTTTATCTAGCTTATTGTAGCGATCAATCATAGAATCTTATCACTCCTAATCCTTTCTTTTCTAAAGTGTGGAAATTTGTATCCCTATTTTTTGTATTTGGTTTTATGTAATAACCTATTTTTGATATAACAGTCCTAGATCCTATTATATTGATATCAAATATCATTAGTCCTATTAGTGAGGGTTGTATTCCTTATGTTAAGCAATATGACATTTTCATCATTACTAGAAGAAAGGATGGTGCTATTTACCATTAAGAGCTTTATATAGTCTGAAGCAAACCTTTAGAGCTTGGTCTAACAATATAGATGAATAGTAATTAAGAACAGAATGAAATGTAATGAAAAGGAAGCAACATTGCATGTTCGTAAAAGAGGTAGTAATTTGAAGCTTATTATTGCCATGTATATGGATGATTAGATCACTAATGAAGATGACTCAATACTAGCAAACCTTAGGCAGAAACCCTTAAATGAAAATTTATCATTATAAAGAATCATGTCTAAAATGGAAACTAAGTACTTAAAAGCTAAGTTTCATATCATTAGAGATATCAAAAAGGAAGGTAAAGTCAAGTTTGAGCATTGCTCTTCAAAAGAGGATATTTCTAATATAATGACCAAGGCATTTTTTATGGACAAATTTATTTACTTTAAATATAAACTTTTTTAAAAAATAAAGATTAGTGTTGGGGATTCATGTCGTTCCAAGAAATATAAAGGTAAATAATTCCTC
>JANZLH020000414.1:905794-920070 GCA_026770325.2 Erythroxylum fimbriatum
TATAAGATGATAAGAAATTGGTGATGCCAATTAACAAAGTCATGTGATGGTTAACAAGGAGTTTTAGAAGGCATACACTAATTCCATGTTTTGTATTGTATAAGAAGAGCTAACAAGTTTAATATACTATAAGATGAGCAAAACTTCCAGTTAAAGAAATATTAAGAATTATGAGGTGAAGGAGTTGGGTGCAAGTTGACGTGTGATTTATTTATACATAGTTATATTAAGTGAGACTCCCTTACTAGCCAATTATAGCTACATGGTGAAGATTTTGACTAGGTTGAAATTTAAACAGTTTGGTAACATTCATGATGATGATGATATCATTATTGCTAGGAAGAGTTCGTTAAAAGTGGCATTTTATAAGACCCTTGGTTATGTTGGTGATAACATAACAACTTTTAAAGGCTTGTATAATTATTAGAAGAAGCTAATACGAAATTGTGTTCTGGGAGGTGAAGAGAAAAAAAGTTAAAATCTCAGATAGAGGAGATTAAAAAAACGTAAAAAGCATGTTAGTCATGAGTAAAATTGTATGGATACGGATAATTTGATAAAAATATTTTTTTACATTATATTACTAAATGATTGATCATATATAAAATTAACCTTTTGATGTTATTAGTTGGATGTAACAAAGGTTGTGGAGTGAAATTTGCAGACTTGTTTCAATTCCAATGAAAGGAGTATTAAAATCCTTAAATACCCTTCCATTCGATTTAATTAGTAAGTAAAACATGTTTGTCATTTGGTAATATATACGTTTGAGATGACACATTACAATTTTCATTTGTTTCCAAATTGTAACATTTTGTAAGTTTAACTTCAAAAAATTATACTAAGTTAATAATGTCCATAAATTATCCTACAATCGCTTAATGGATGTATTCCGATGAAAGATTGTTTAGGATGTATCATTCATCACTTCTTTCTAAGTTGTTAATCGTATTATATTGAAGGAGTCATAGTAATTTTGAACTAACCAATGTATTACTTTATAAGTCCAAAACTAATGGTTAATGATATGTCCTCAACATGCATAACAAACCAAGTTGTTGAAGTATCAAACTTTGTGACTGATGCCGTTTGACACCCATGATGGGTCAACACTTCATCATCTGGCAATAACTACCATCGGTAGTTATTCATGGATGAAGTATATATATGTATAATCAAACACAACGGTTTGATAACGGTAAATGTGAGTATTTTGTCCGATCAAAACTGCTGCTTGGGAAAACCTCTGGAGAGGAAAGTTCTGCGTTCTTTAACCGGTGGAACATAACAAATCATCATGTATGTATGATTTTGTTTTTTCCACGCATATACAATCGATCCTATGGTATATGATCTGTTCATATTTTCCTAACAGTGACAATCACTCAATTTAGAAAATGGAGCATAAAATTTGAAGGCTAATTATAAGCTTAAAAGCTCATAATTTCAAATAACATGTATTGGATCATATTTCATTCTCCAAAAATCAATCATCATAAACAATTAACCAATATTTAGTAGGGAAGTTCTCAACCATTCATGCATGTTTTCCAAATCAATCATTCATGAAACTCAAAAAAGGCTAAACACAAACTCAATCTTCCACTTCGCCATTCACAATCCATACACAAACTCAAAAAAAAATCATCCACAAACTCAATCTTCCACTTCGGCATTCACAATCAATACATACAACACTTCCTCCACTTCAACATTCACAATCCATACACAAACTCAAAAAAAAATTCATACACAAACTCAATCTTCCACTTTGGCATTCACAATCCATACATACAACACTTCCTCATGCCCTTACAGAAACCCAATCCCATACACAAACATTTACACATAAATCGTTTTGTACATGAAACTAACTCCAAATCAACCAAAAACATCAATCACGGATGCACATTACGACAAAAAATGAAGGCTAGAAACACGAAAATACCTTGACGAAAACCGCAGCTCCACGGTCGGAGAAGACACCGCAGCTCCACGGAGAAGAAGATGGAGAACACGAACATAGCGGCAGATCTGGAGGATGAAGGAGGAAATATCGGTGGGTGGGGGAGGGGGGTTCTCTGCTGAACGTTTTTAAGGATAACAAAACAACGTCGTTTGGTTTTCTTGAAAACGTAGAACAGAATCAGACCACAGATGACGACATATAGCTATAGAAATTACCGATGGGCTTACCAACAAAATTTTTTGTCAGTAAACTAAAAACATTTCTCGCCTTATTTACCGATGGTAATTAATTACCGTCGCTAAACACCATCGTGTACTCATTTTCTTATGAGTTCAGCGACGGATATTGCTACCGCCGATAATCAAAATTTTTCTAGACAGCTTTTCCAATGGGTATAGGATTTCTTTCGGTAATTGGCTGTAACGCCCCATTTTAGGGGTTAGAATAGTAAAGAAATTTGGTACGTTTTATGATTTCTATTTGGATCTTGGCATGCATTCATGGCATTTTTCGGGTACATTGGTTTAATGAAACTTCGGATTGATTCGGACTGTATTAAGATAATTTTAGTAATTTTTGTATACTTCAAATATTTTTAGAAATTGATGGAGAATGAATTTTGAGTTGACAATTTATTTTGAGAGTCATTATTTTATGACGGAATTTTGGTAAATTTTTGGAAGTTGTCTGAAAATTTTGGGTATTTGTTTGATATCAGAATTCATAACAATATTTTTGGTTATTTAACTATTCATCAAATAATAATTTATAATAGAATATCCGTCGCATATGCTCAGCAGTTTTAGATTAAAAACTGGTCTGAGCTTAAGTTTTTCCTTGTTCTTCGTCTTCACCAAGCGTCAGGTTTACTGGAATTCCTAGCTAAATAGGTAAGTAGCTATACTGTGTTATTTTATGGTGTTATCTCTATATATGTTTGCAGGTATGGTTATATATATGATCTGGTTTTATGGGAGGATAAGAGAAAGGGGGAAGGAAATTTTTAGATTTATCATGTTTGAAGATTTGGATGATTCTGATAGGTTGGACTTGCTAATGAGGTTAGTTGTAAAGTGAAGATGCTAAAAGAATTGAGAAGAAAAGAAAGGAAAATGAAAAAAAAGAAGTTGCAGAGTCGGAAGTCGAAGGTTGAAGATGATGAACAGTTGAGTGAATAGTGCGTGCACAGTGAACAGTGAATAGTACAGTGAATAGTGCATAGTGCCCAGTGAACAGTGAATATAGTGAATAGTGCACAGTGAATAGTGAACAGTGCAGAACAGTGTATGATGATAGTGAACAGTGCAGAATGAAGAGTGATTGACGTTGGTGATTGATAGGATAAAAGTGGAAGTCTACTAGAATGTGATGTGAACATGCATCAGTCATATAAGTGAATTTTAATTATGCACCACAGTAATTTGTATCTGTGTTCCCTCTTATAGAGGAACGACCACTGCCAGATATTGTCGGGACTTCGAGGCAATAAATAGTAAGGGCGATTTAAGGTCAGTAATTTCAGTAAATAATATCGGTAACTAAGTAAGAGATCCGGGACGGTCTCACTTTGATTTGTTATGTACTGAATTGTGTTTGACTGCCGGCAGGCCCCTCCGACGCTCAAGTTAGCCTTTTTTAGAGGGTTTAGGTTGCTAAAAACAGAGAAAATTAGCGTTGTAATCTCGTACCTGTATCATGACAAAATAGTACCTTATATACGGAGTAGATGCTAGGTTTAGGTCTTTCCGTGAGTTTTTACGTTTGCATGGGAGACTAACACCTGCGAATGGGCCGTGGACATGTGGACCTAAGCCTGGGCCTGGGCCTAGCACAGCCGACCTAACCAGAATGAAAACTCTTGTTTGGAATTAACAGAGGTAATACTTTCATTCCCCCATTTTCAGCAATACTTCACTCCTCTAGATTACCAGAGGAATGGGATTCATTGTCGGCTATACTTCATTCCTATTCCTTACTATATTCATTCCTATTCTCATTCTCATTATCCTCTGTGAGCCAAACGTTGTTGTTGTTGTACGAAAGTTGATAAAATTTTTCACTTTTTAATGATTTTTTTTCAATTCTCTCACAAAATTTAATTAATAACTTATATTTTTAAGTTTTATATTATTTATTTATCTCTTTATATTTTAATTAAAAATTTTATTTTAAATTATTATTGTTAAAAATGAATTTCTATTTTTATTTATTTAATCTCATTAATAAATTATATTTATCAAAATTTAGGTTCTTTATTTATCTGTTTTTTCTTTAATTGAAATGTTTTAAATTATTATTTTTAAAAGCTAATTATTATTTTTATCATGAATTTATTTAATAAATTGAATTTTTAATTAGTGTATATAAGTAATATAAAATAATGGTCGGATGGTCCGACAATATCAAACGGAAATGCTTAATTACTTGGCTGTTTTGCAAATAGGAGGCGATAAAGGTGACCCCAAAAAAAATGATGAGATCAACGGAACTAAGAAACTCTGGGCAGAAAACTTTTATTGTTTATGTTGCAGATTAGAGGTGGAAAGTGACAATGACAACAACAACAAAAACGACGAACACGAATAAAAACAAGAAATACCTGCTTAATTGTATTTTAGATAAGACATGACGATAGCAATCGAAAAAAAAAGATGAACAAATTAACTAATAGAAGTAAAAACAATCCTTTCACATATCTTTTGGATTGTTTTATCTTTTTGTCATTAACCATATCAATTATCATACCTATTCCTAAAATCACAAAATTTTTAATCCATTTAATTATCCAGAAATAACATATACAGAATTTGACAGTTTATACCTTCTTCAACATGAATTAGTAAGGGAAGGAGATATCTTCCCAGAAGAAATCGTGTTGGTTCAATGACCCAAGTAAACAATTCAGGTTGAAAAAAAATCCAGGATAGCCATAAATTAAAATTTTATCCACCGGAAGTATTTCAGGTTATCCTTTAGACGGAGAGTGGAGCCATCTATAAACTGTCACCAGACTGTGGCAACAAGACATTAAGGTAAACCAGAGCCTTGAAATCCCATATATGTTATTTTACGAGGTTCAAGTAGGCATGGTCTCCAATGTTGTCAAACTGAGATTCATTGCTGTTTAAGATTGCCAGCAAACTGCTGTGACAGGTACAAGTGGAACATAACATTGTCCAATGTTTTCTTTGCATTAAGGTTTTGTTATTAGAACATAACCAACACTTGTCCTAGTATGAGATGCAAGCCATGCATAATCGCAACAACTCCAGATAATTCGTTGTGTGATCTTTCCTCGCCGCCACAACTAAAGCATTGATCTTCAATAAAGCATTGTTTCTTCCTGGTGTAAGAAAAATCATTAAATCCTCCCTTACTGCAACACTCAACTTGTAAAAATGTATAAACAAGAACCGTTGTCTTTCAAGTAGTCTGCGTGGAGAAAAATATCAGTCTAATGTCATTTGCCATTCCCAGAATTTCGTTTTATTTTCACTTGCAAGAATGGCTGTCACCTCAAGTAAAGGTCCCCTCAAGATTAGATAATATCGTTACAACAAGAGCAATCCGAAGTAAGGTTTCTACCCAGTACAGGAAACATAAAGATATGGAAGAATTTCCACAAATCAGTGAGACATTCAACGGTAAGAGGTGAAGGGTACCGTACCAGTAAATTTGATCTGAGCTGAAACGGCAAAGATGGAAGAGAATTAAAGGATGATTTACAGAATTCTACAGATATCAATGAAGGGGACCAATGTTATGAAGTTTGAGAAAATGAGGGATTCATATTCTTGGTCAGGAAAACAGTGAAGTCGAATTAAATACAAAGCCATTTACATAGCAAATTAAAAAAAAAAAGATGAAGAAAAGAAAAAGGAACTACGCTTTCTGAATCCTATCATAAATTAAACCTCGACGAACATGAATGCTTTCTCCCTCTAATTCTGCCAGATCACAAAATCGAAAATCTTAGACCAAAAACCACATCAGATAATTAATTTCCTAACGGATTTTGATCATTTATCTGGTATTTAAACAGCTTACTGATTGATCAACTCGCACTGTTTCAACAAATGCACAGAAAAGGAAACAACTTTATGAGTTTGAGATCAATAAGCAGGATATAAAATCTTTTAATTCAAAAAACATTGAGTGAACGACCAAGTGAGCTTCGGTAGTCAAACGATGAATCCTGCATGGATCATAAGCGATGTTATGGTTTCTTCTACAAGAATTAAGATGTTATGTTCTCAAATCAAATAAAGGACAAATCATTCCTGCCCTACGGGTGGCACGTAAAAAAAGAATTGTACTTCTGCTTTCTGGAAAATGCATTTTCTCCCTCCCAAGACCTGGAAACAAACAGTTGTAAAACTAAATTAGATACCAGAAAACATATAAAATATCCATAGTTCTGTGAAATCAATAATTCTAAATCCACAAAATGACAAATGAAAACCTCAGATCTTCATCTAAAGGCCAAAAGGATAAAACAAACAGGCAATTATATCTGTAGAGAAATAAGATCAAAATTTCGTATGATGCCTTCTGTAATCGAGACGCACACTATACCAAAATCATGGTCCGCTGGATTTGAGAGCTTTGTTCAGATAACATGTAGACAGAAGATAAGAGATGGAGAGTAGTACATGGGAAAGAAATTCTTGAAATAAAAGTAGACAATGGATTTCTCCTGGTACAAGTCTTTTCTTTTACCAAAAGTACAGACATATACCTACCCAGAACAGGCGATGCCACTATGGCAGTACGAAATAGCATCTGAGGAAAGTTGATGAGAAGAAAAAAGCATATAAAACCCATCAACAAACATCAATGAATAAAGATATATCCAGTAAACACAGATTATTGAGACCATGTTATAACTTGTAATATGTATGACAAGGCCACAAAAGTGGTGCAACTTAATTTGACCTCCCGAAAACCCTAACTCATATATCGCGAAAATTAACCTGTGATAGCATAATCAGCTTATGTTAGATCCAAGAACCGTGTCACAGTAAACTCAATCGCAGACTATAAAAGCATTTCAGGTATTCTTGTGAGTTCACCTCCGTCTTTAAAAAGTCTTGGTATAGGTATTGCTGGCTTGTACCTACGCATTAGCTGAAGAAAAAGGAGATTAAAATAGCCATTTATTGCCGCTGCAGCATCATCAGGATTCCCATACCCAAAGGGCCATTGGATTGAAGAGAATAAGGGATCCCAAACAACCCTGACTATCGCCACTCACTAGCCTTACTAAAGTTTGTGAATCTTGATGATGCTCCATCCGCAATCAGTGACTGTTGCTTACTTTAGATCTCAACCCTTATGATCACAACCATCTCTCATCAAAAAGATTGTTTTTAGGAGGGAACCAATCCTAACCCTAAAATCCCATCCATGACACAAAAGTAAAGAGAGAAAAAGAGAGAGCATATGAAACAATTAAAAAAAAAAAAAAAGAAACCTCAAAAGTTCAATAGACCACGTCTAGTTATGTGAAACGAGAAAGACCCGCTTGGTACAAAAAGTGATCTATGGTTGTTCTATATGTATAAACCGACAACTGCCAGAAAATTAAAATACTGGAGAGAATATAGAGAACAGTTCACTCCATTGGAACAAAACAAAAAGCCGAAAGGATGAGACTCAAAAAGAACAGAAGAAAGCACAGAAGAAAGCTTTTGAGGTTTTGAAGAGTGTTAGTGGGTATATATATAACACTGACAGAAGTTAGAGTGTGAGTGCATCAATGACCGAGTAAGAGAGATACTAGGAAATGGTTGGTTCTGAGATATTTTTCAATTCTGCGGAAATTAAGAGAGATAGTGTACTCGCAACAGTTACACATCGTAATCCTAGGTACCAAATTTACCAAAATATTTAATCTCCACTGATCAAGTCAGTTTTCTCTCTATCACATGTCAGCAGAATAATACTAATTAATATCCAATCTGACAGTGGGAAATTAAGCTTCTTAACCATAGCAATGGCTTATATATAAATTGCTACGATTGCGTCCTCTACAAGCATTTTCAAACGGTGGGAACTGTAATTGACAGGGCTGTGCCCTCCCCCACACATATACATCAGAAACGGGGAGGGAGGTCTCGGCCTAGGGTTCCAGGTTCCTTGTTTTGATCCCCAATTACTATTTTTGGACCCTTTAAAGCTTCTCTTCTGTGTATAAGTGTTGCAAGTTATGGTTCAATTTTTAAGTTTTCTGTCTAGTCTAGTTCGTCAGACTGACGAGGAATAATTGTTTATTCCTTAATTCAACTGACCATATGTGTTCTCATCGCTCACGTTCAATTTCAACTTTCAGTGCATGCAGCCTAGCTTCATCTTTTCTTTTTCCCCTACCAGATATAGATTTCCGTCCTCTTATTACTTCTGATTTCCACGCTTAGACAATTTCATATTTAGTTCGTATATCTTTGAGATCATCTCATCTTGAATTTCCATACACAATCAGCTCCATGATTTTAATTAGAGATCTTCGTCTGGTACTAGTAGGGATATTAAATCATTCCCTATCACATCCGAAGCAATAAAGTCGCACTAATATCTTGCATTTGGCTGGGGACCTCTAGCTACCAAGAATCAGCCATATTCAATCTTTGAATGTCAAGTTCTTCATGTTATTGTTCATCGTGCTGGTCTTTCGGGAATAACATGTTCACAAAACATCATCAGTTCAAGAAAGTATACGAATGATTCTCACCTCTACTTCGAAAAAAAATATTTTAATTATCCATTATTTTGATTGAAGTTCGAATATGTTACTTTATTTAAAATAAATTCGTGCGGCCACATATTAGGAGGTATTAATATTTTCATTTGTCACCCTAAAGCGTGTAAACTTTTCTTCTTGGCCAGGGAAAAGATTGATATAGCGCTAACTACATATGAAATTAGACAATCAATCTTACACAGTGCATCTGAAGTTGGGGCAAGAGCCCATGAGGAGGGTTAGATAATGTGATGTTAATACGTTAATGTGTGCTTTTATCAAGAAAGGGATTGGTTTAGAAAATTAAAAGGGTTAAGTAAAAAAAAAAATTCTCAAACTTACTAAATTTTACAATTATAATTCAAACTTTGAAAAATAACAATTGAATACTTGAACTTTTAATTTTTTATATCTAACTCGGCGTAAATATGTCACGATAGACTTAAATTTAGACACATATAATAATTGTTGAATTAAGTTTTACATATCATATTTAATCTCATATTTCTTATCAACCAATTACACAGGGAACTTCATATGGATATTAATAAATGATGCTCAATGCATTTGAGATTTGTGCCTAACATGATTTTACGTAAAACATCATATTTCTCAATGATTGTGCTTAGTTACGACTTGTGTGCTCGGAACATACTTGCACAACTTCCATAAGGTTGAGTCTATTGCACGTGTTAGGATATATGTTATATATCTAAGTAATTAGTTTTAGCATTCTTTATTAATTGGACATATAAGATATTAATTGGATGATGATAGCTAACCAATAATCCTTGTTTGACTTGGATTCAAAAAGCTATTTTAGATAATGTTCTAGATGTTATAGAATCCTATCTTGAATATATATGTATCTTGAGAAGAGGTGTGGTCGATGGATTATGTAGGAGCTATGGTTGCTTCCTATTGGTGTTTTTCCGTGACTTAGCTGATGATTGATCCGCGTATGTTGCTGGAATTTTTCATGTGTGTGGGTCAAGGGCTTTTGTGAGTTAGAGTCGTGTATGTCTCTATGACACAGCAAAAGTGATTTTCATGTATGCCTCTATGACATAGCAGAAGGGAATTTGAATTTGGTGCATGAATGGTATTAAGTGGGCTGTGGGCATTAATTGAATTAGGGAAAAAACATATTAGGTCTTTTCCGTCTTTCCTTTGTTTTTCAAACGACGATGTGGAGGCCATGAACAGGTGTTGAGCTATTGGTGTAGCTTACGTTCACGTTGAGGTATTGGTGTGGCGTTTACGTACAAATAGTGTCGATTTCTATTGGTGTATCGTCGATTTAACAGTAACTGAGAAGGAAGTAACTGAAGACAAAAAAGTGAGTAATCAGGCAATTTTGAGAAAAACACAGATGATTCAACTCAAAGCTCAATCTCAAATTATGACAGTGATAACAGTACTTCAGATGATAAAAAGAAAGGTATTTATGAAGCCTATAAGTTAATGTATGGTAAATGGGTATAAATATGTAAGGAAAATGAGAAGTTGAAGGAGGAAAACACTTTCATAAAGAACATCATTCAAGATCTAGAGATGAAGCTGTCACCTACATTAAATGAGCTTGGTGAAGCTAGAATGAAATTAGTAAGTACTGAAAAGGGATTGAGAATGTTGAATGGAGGCACAGAAAAACCAAAAAAGTTAATGGAAATTGATAAGGTTAAAGGGGATCTTCAAGGCATTGGCTATAAGAGTAAGTGCTTTAAAGTGAATGAGGAAAAAAATGATACGTCCATATCAGTCTGAGAAGAAGAAACATCAAGAAAAAATAGAAGATTTGTACCCACTTGTCATTTTTGCGAAGTTATCGGGCAGATAAGGTCAAGATGCTACAAGATGTTACAAATGATGTTTCAAAGTGGTCAAAACTAAAAATCTACACACTCTCTATTAAATTTCCAGCAGCAGCCCATAGTACCGAAGCACATTTACATTAGAAAGGGTCAATTATAGGCATAAATACATTGTGAAGGAAAAACAAGAAATTGTCTAGATTCACAGTTAGTTACTGCTTTTAAAGAAACTGGTCAGACAGAGGACAAGTCAATTACCTCAAAAGAAGAACCGATTGCAAAGATAATATGACAAGGAATAAGGCCAGGTTTGAATTTCTTCGAGGGGCACAGGGACTGTGTACTTTACATTTTTGAAGTTTTTTTTGTTGTTTAAAAAAATGTAAGAAAAAAGATTTTTCTTTTTTAGTTCTTTAGTTTTTATGTTGCCATTGTCGTCCCATCTTTTTAGTAGTTTGCATTGTGGCTTCTATTTGGCTCCACCGAAGACTCTTCAGCTCTCTCATCAGTGTGAGTCTCTCTCTCAGCTATCTCTCTCTCTCACTACATTGGCAACACTCATCTTTAATTGCTTGGGTTTATGAATTTGATCAGTCTTATAAAGATGGAATTGAAGTAAGTAATGATATGTTGTCATGTGTTTTGAATGGTGGTAAATTGTTATCTTAGCGTGCTTATGATTCTTTCGCTGTACCTATTGTTGATTCTTATAATTATGCGTTTTGAAACTGATTTGTTTTAAAGGGGAGACATAAAATGGTTTTTGGTGACTGTTCCATTCAGGGAGAGATTTCAAGGTATATGCGTGACTAATTGTCGTGCTTTTTAACATCTTTTTGTCTTAAGGGGGAGAAATTTAGATGATTGGATAAACTTGATATTCTTTGGAACCTGATGTTTGATTTAAGGGGGAGTATTTGTCATATGAATTGTGAATATACTTATATGTCTAATTATGTTATTTAGGGGGAGTTTCATATTTGTGACAAATAATGTTAAAAAGGGGGAGATTGTTAGGATATATGTTATATATCTAAGTAATTAGTTTTGGCATTCTTTATTAATTGGACCTATAAGATATTAATTGGATGATGACAGCTAACGAATAATCCTTGTTTGACTTAGATTCAAAAAGTTATTTTGGATAATGTTTTAGATGTTGTAGAATCATATCTTAAATAGATGTGTACCTTGAGAAGAGGTGTGGTCAATGGGTTATGTAAGAGCTGTGGTTGCTTTCTATTAGTGCTTTTTCATGACTTAGCTGATGATTGATCTGCATACGTTGCTAGAATTTTTCTTGTGTGTGGGTTAAGGGCTTTTGTGAGTTAGAGTTGTGTATGTCTCTATGACAGAGCAGAAGGGAATTTGAATTTGGTGGGTGAGTGGTATTAAGTAGGCAATGGGTGTTATTTGAATTAGGGAAAAACATATCAAATCTTTTCACCTTTCCTTTGTTTTTCAAACGACAATGTGGAGGCCATAAACAGGTGCTGAGCTGTTAGTGTAGCGTACGTTCATGTTGAGTTGTTGATGTGGCATTTACGTACAAGTAGTGTCGATTTCTATTGGTGTACCGTTCAGGTACAGGTAGCGTTCACTTACAGCATCTCATATGGTTTAATTGGAGTTGTTAAAGCTAGACAATTTGCATGAGTGAAGAACCTTGGGATTCTTGTTTTACTATTGAATCATTGGAATAGCACACTGTTGGGAGTCACTTACGATGAACCTTCATCTATTGAAATGGCTTTCAATTATAAGATATTTGAGGACTCCGTACACGTTATGTTGTGTATCGTTTGTTAATTGTGCAGTTATGGCTTTGAGTTGGTGTTTATGTGAATCAGCCCATTGTTGTTGCAACGACTTCCATATTTATTTCAGTGGAGCTAAAACTTTCGAAAAGTTGTTCTTCTCTTTTATCTCAAGTTTATTATTGTTTTGTTCTTAGTTGATTAATCACTTGAGCTATTTTTATTAATTGTCGGTTAATTAAAAGTAGTTTAGAAAAATCCTCTGTTGAGGTTAGTACGAGGTGGTCGTACTATTGGGTGTGAAATTCTTTCAATAGAAGTGAGGTTAAGAGATAGTGTCAAGGGTTGAGTGGTGTCGGCTCAGTAAAGTCTTGAGTAATCTATTATACTTTGGTGAAAGTATTAAGCTAGGTGAGAGCCCCACAGACGTAGGCAAGGTGTGTTGAATTGCGTTATCAAATTTCTTTTTGATTGCTTTTGTTTTCGTTTATGCTAGAGACATCCATGATAAAAATTGAAAAGTTTGCGAAACTACTACCCTCTTCAATTTTTCAGCATGCAAATGGCTTATTTAGCCAATTAATTTCTGGAGAAATATTAACATTCAACTGTAAATCATGTAATTAAGATAAGTTTATGTGGATTGGTGTTAGTTCCTTAACATTACATGACGAGTCTTGGCCAAAATCTAGTATGGATTAAGCACAAAGAAGGCATACTAAAGGAACCAAGGTAACTTAACCAAGGAAGATCAAGCTTGGTTTGAGCTGCGGTTAGCTTTGATGAACCGTGGGGTGTTGATTGGCCTAGTGGCTGGGCGAGTTGGACTTGCCTAAGATGTATTTGGTGGGACCAAGGATGAAAAGGTGCTCAAATGGTGGACTATGAAAGAAAGGATTAGACCATGGGTGTGTGTTGGTTGGACCATAAGTTAATTGGCTCAGAACTTGACTAACCTTCTCCTTTGGATAAACATCATGGGTAATTTGGCAAAGTTATTGGGATGACTCATCAAAGAAGTAGGATGACATGGCAAAGAATATGAATGAGGTGTCTTGTAAACAGTTTACAACATGGAGTGGGATAGTGGCATGTTATGTAAACCATCCACTAAAGTAGCACCTAAAGTAGTTAGGGATGTCAACCATCAACTAAGTTAGTGGCTTAGTGGCATTAAGCCCACTTTCTTGTATTCTTGCCCAAAAAGTCCCCAAATGCCTATAAATAGCTCATTTAAGCATGGCTTCATTCATTAGAGAGAGAGTTAGAGCTTTGTATCCTTTATATCAATTTGTAAGTAATATATTTGTTGGATCCTGTTCCCGGAGCCCGACCTCGATGTCGAATCACATTCCCGGAACCCAACAATCCAAAACGAAAACGAAAACGCTAGCTGGATCTTATAGGGTTATCCCAACAAACCCTAAATCGACAAAACAACGAGAAACAATTTCAAAAACAACAAAAATAGCAACCCAAATTTTGACCAGGGGATGTCCGTTAAACGGACATACATGTCCGTTAAACGGACATCGGATGGGCTAAATGCCCAAATCTCTCCCGAGAGTGTCCGTTAAACGGACACGCTTCGGACAAAACCCCAATTTCACCCGAATGTGTCCGTTAAACGGACACCAATGTCTGCCTGACGGACACATGCTGGGCAAAAGGGTTGGAGAATTCCGAGACTGTCCGTTAAACGGACACACCTGTCCGTTAAACGGACAGACACTGAACCCAAAGGCCAAACTCACCCTAATGTGTCCGTTAAACGGACACACATGTCCTTCTAACGGACAAGCACTGGACAGGGTGACCAAAATCCACCTGAATGTGTCCGTTGAATGGACATACATGTCCATTTAATGGACACCAGCTGAACAAGAAATTTCCAGCTTGAGTCTAAGCAATTTCCAAAAGCCTCCAAGCTTCACAAAAATATCAAAACACTTCTAATCACTTTCAATCTCAAACTTCTAGCATCAACCACCACAAGA
>JANZLH020000414.1:951841-965294 GCA_026770325.2 Erythroxylum fimbriatum
AGAAATGTTCTGGTGGTGCACCTTCATCGTGGGATACTCGTCGGAGCGACCTTCGGGTTTCCCGTTGTGTACCCTACGATGAGGGGGCGCTACAATAAGTTTCGCAAACTTTATAATCAAGTCTAACTTGATTAAAATATGTTTGCTCTCTTCAACCTATTCTTTATGTATGACCCATTAGGTTCTTCAATAAGTTGGTAATGAATACAAATTATAACCCTAAATTATATTTAGGATTAGATAAATTAAACTCATTTATCTAATTTTTAATTATCTAATTAAACAGTTTATTATATATATCAAAATTGACGTATAGTAATACATTATGATTACCCAAATATTTAAGAATATCAAAAGTAGTTTTAACTAGCCTTTTCGTGCATGATTTTTCTGTATCATTTACTCATTTTTTCATACAATGTTTCAATTATATATAGAGCATGAAATTAATCTTTATTATATTTTGAGTCCAATCATATTAGTTCTCCACCATTAGTTGTTGATTTAATTAATAACATTTGTAACTATTTACAAAACGACATTTTACCTTGGCCAAGTATTTCTCGAATAAATACTAATCGAAAACAGTAGAACATTCTCCCTAGTTACTTTAGGGTGGTAAATTTTATCTTGATCACTCAACTACCTTCATATAGTTTATACTACATCCAATGCTTATCGACTGAACTACCCATGATTATAATATGTTATAAGTAGTATCAAAATGTAACAATTCCTATACAAGATAACTTTGGAGACCTCAAGTTCAAGGATTATTTATACAATCATCACAATGAGAATTTCTATAAACATACAAGTAATGCTTTAAATGGATTTTTCATATGAGATCAGTTTAATAAACTTGTTCTCTACCAAGCACTCACACATTTATTTAAGTATCTTCATACTTTTAATCTATGAGATTGACTACTTCATTCGTAAGGAAAAACATAATGTATGTTAATATTTTTATGTTCTATTAATGTGATGACTAAGAACATTTTAGATATAATATATAAATACAATATGAAATCTTATAATTATAATCTCACCGTAATTTCATATGTAATAACTTTATTATATACATTTACATATGTAAAAAAAGAGACTATATTTAAATTATTTTATCATTAAACTATAACCTCCGACAACCCTTTCATCATACAAGCACACTTGATGCAATGAAACGAGAAACAATACAAACTTTTCAAGCCTTTTAACAAGAAATTATCATGAAAAGATGAATTAATAAATATTAAAAAAGGTCGATCTTCCCCACACAATTTTGATCGATTAGCATAGTAACATTGACTCTCATATAAATCACCATAACTAAGAGTCGAACAATATTATTATTGAAGTTAAAATTCCAACACCTTTCTCATTCCCTTGCATCAAAACTAGAGCCAAATGAACCATAAACATCAAGCTCCAGTCTAGTCACGATATACTTTGTCTGTTACAACTGAAAACGAACTAATGAGAGAGAGAGAGGGCACACCCCATTCAAGTTATTGGTGAGGTTGTCCGTAACCAGTCTAACGACGGCTCGTTGGTTGCAAATACCTTCCTCGACTTCGGTTAGGATCCTCATCTTGGTTATCTAAACTATACTTGCTTGTTGGTTCAGAGGTTTTAATCTAATAGAGGCCCATCTTAAAAGTAGCCTACTGTTACTTAATTGCCACTACCCAATACGGTTGTACGCCTCCCTGGCACGGAAGAAAACCAGACGGCTAGGCCCCCAATAGTTTGAAGGCGAAATGATCCACCAACACTATGAACGTGGCAGGTGTGAAACCATCACCGCTCGCGTTGCAAGACCGCAAATAGTGAAACCCACAATAGTCACGATTCAGGGCATTGTTGCCCGAATATTAAAAAATGATGCTTTCGTCAAGGAGTGTAACTTTCTCCACGAACACTAATTATCAGAATATATATATTACCAGAAGTCTTAATCTAAACAACTCCTGCCAATATTACAAATCACCTAGAAAAACAAAAAAAGAGTTCCCAGAGCCTAAGTAATCCTAAACTTGGTGATAAATGCGTAGAAGTGCAATCAGGAGCCCAGCCACAAAAGCAAAGAGCTAAAATTCTAGCATATAAGGATTTCTCCCTAATCAAGCCTCAAGCATAAGCTTCCCTTTTTGGCGCAACTGCGAACAGAGCTTCAAGATCAGGGGGATGAAAGTAGCCATTTTTGGGCGGATCCCTCCTCTTCATATAAACCGGTTTCTTCTTTGGTGCCGGCGGACATAAAAACACTGCCGGGATCCTAGACTCGCCGTGTCTGGGCGTTCTACATCCTTCATTCACTTCCATTTTCATAATGTTACTCTGAGAAAGTTTGTGTTTCCACGAAGCATGCATACACATATAAATAAAATAAAATTCCAATTACAAGCTTGTTCGGGAAGGTGCTCTTTGACTTATCCAACCGTGTAGTGGAAGGAACGGAAGAAAAATTGGGCAGGCTCTTAATGACATTATTTTATGCGTCCGTGGTTTGGCAAGCATTTTCCTTGTCTGTACTAGTATGACTTCGAAGCGGCGGCCAGAAGGTTCGGGTTCGGAGCCAGCAGCCTGGGCTCGAATGAGGACCACGTGTTGCGTTTTTGAAGTTTGGTTGTGGGGGAGGAATGTGCACGTGTAAGTGGTTGACTTTATTACCATTTTACCAATCAATTGGGCAAGTAGGCTTTAGGACTTGTCTTGAATCTTATTTTTCCCGACATGAGAATCCTAGGCCTATGGGCTCTAAATCAATTTGGAATTTTCGTTTTGTGCCTAAGCCCAACTTGAACAAGAATTTCATTTTACGGTTTCCGAATAAACTTCACGCGTTGTGTTACTGCCGGCTTTAGATCGCCCGGTTTGGTTTATTCTGGTCCTTAACTCAAACGAGAGGTCGTTTCCTTCCCTGTAAATGTTGGCGTCTCGTTCTCACACTAGCCACTACCGAGTAGTCAGACCCCTCTCTCGGAAGACTTGAGGAGACTATGCCGTTCATATCGCAGATTCATAGACAAGCAGACTACAATTTCTTCCCTTCATCTACTCCCATCGTTATCGACAATGGCGCCTCGTATTTCCGTGTCGGGTATATCAACCTTCGCCTAACAAACCCTAACTTTGCCTTTAACTTCTTGATCAATACGCGTGGTTTTGTTCTCTGCTCGTAATTCTTGTTTCTTTCTTTGATTTTTTAGATGGGCTGGAGAGACCGATCCGAGGGTTATTTTCCGTAACATTGTCCAGAGGCCACGGCACAAAGCCACCGGTATGCTAACTTTCTTTGCTATTCCCTTTGCAGTTCTTTTTTTAATTATTTTCTGGTGTCTGTTTGGTTGCTATGCAAAATGGAGGAACTAATGTAATTGATTTCGTACTTCTTTTTTTCACCTTTTTCTATGTCAATGATAGATGTTCTACTTCAGCCCGGGTTTATTTTGTCTGTTCTAAATCTTGGCATTGTTCATCTTATGTTTATTAAAAGTGATCAATGTTAGAGATTGCCATTTATAGTGATTTCCAATTAGGCGATTTCACTTAGCTGTTTTATCTGATACGTGATTCGTTGAGTTTTTCGTTGGTTTAGGTGAAACTGTGACCATAGTTGGTGATCATGACCCTGCGTTGTTGAAGTACTTTGACTGCACTCGCTCAGGGCCTCGTTCTGCTTTTGATAGCAATGTTGTTTACCAATTTGAGATAATGGAATATGTAAGCCTTTTAATATAACTATGGATGTGACCTGTTACATTTTGCTTTTTTAAACCTTATGGCAATCGTGGTAGAGATTACTTGAGAGTGGCTATATGGGAGAGATAGACTAGAACTGCTGGTTTCTTTTTTGAAGTCTGTTGAGAAGAGTGCTTCCTCTAACGGATTCTTTCAATTGATAGGTCCTTGACTTTGCATTTGATCGACTAGGAGCAAATGGTTCACAGGTAACATGTAGAATTTGTTTAAATTATGAAAATACTAATAAAATACACAGATATTCTAGATGCATGTTGTGTATTAAACAATTTAAAGCTGTATTTCACATTATTCTGGAAGATGCTCTCTACGTTTGATGCTACCTTGCATCAAATTGCCTTTGGCTCTGGTATTTTGAATCTTATTTAGTTTAATTTTGTATTGTAGCTTTCTTATAGTGTGCATGTAAATATTTTTGGAATTTGTTAATACATTGTCATTTACATGAATATATTATGTGACATGGTCATGAGCTTTTTTTTGTTGATCTTCTTATTACTTGAGGCCAGGACAGATTGATCATCCTATACTGATGACAGAATGTGTATGCAACCCAGTTCATTCCCGCAGTAAAATGGCAGAGCTTCTTTTTGAAACCTATGGAGTTCCATCTGTCGGTAAACTTTCCTCCTTCATTATGAGAGGATTTAAGGCATCCTGGAAGCTCACAATATTTTGCTCCTCCGGTACTTATGGATGGTTTACCAAATTAATCTATTCTTTTAACAATTATGACAGCATTTGGTGTTGATGCTGCATTCAGCTATAAGTACAATCAACAACACGGCGTCTGTGGTAAAGATGGGCTTGCTGTTTGCCCAGGATTCACTACAACTCATGTTATTCCAGTATGTTTTCCTACCCAGGTTCTGCTTAGTTCAACTTCATAAATTTGCCAGAAATTGTGAAATGACAGGCATTAAATCTCTCTCTCTCTCTACCATTGTTATGTGTCATTTATGTAATATACGCCAGTTAGTTGATATCATTGTTGCTCAACCTGTTGAAATGTGAATTAAAACAGAATTAATATCATTTTTAGTTATATTTGCATTTTTTGGGGCTATTTGAATTATATGTCCTTTTGGACCTCCTGCAATTTTCTTCTGGTACTATTGTCATCCTAATAGGGTTGTTTCACCATCTTCAGAACTGAATTAGACAATTTAGCCAACATCAATTATTAGCTATTAATTATGGTACTTTTTGTTATTAGTTTATTGATGGAGAGCCTATTTATAAAGGATGCTGCCGAACTAATATTGGAGGATTCCATGTCACTGATTATTTGAAGCAACTTCTTTCACTCAAATATCCTCACCACCTGTGAGTATATATATCTAGATGGGTTCTGGTGCAACTCCAGTACTTCAATTTAAAAATTTTTCTGTTTGATGTGTTCCTGTAGTAATCGGTTAACATGGGAGAAGGTTGAAGACTTAAAGATGGAACATTGCTACATTGCACCAAATTACGCTTCAGAAGCTCGATTATTTCAGGTAACCAGCTTGGATGTGCTTTCCCTCTTTATCTTAAAAACTTACGTTGACTATTAAAATTATGCAACAGAAAGGAACTAAGGAAGCTGAAGAAAAAACCAGGTGTTGGCAACTTGATTGGACTCCACCACCAGTTGAGGAGCCTCCTTCTGAAGAAGAGATTGCTAGGAAGGCAGCCATAAAGGAGAGACAGGGTCAACGACTGCGAGAAATGGCAGAGGCAAAGAGATCATCTAGGATAAATGAACTGGAGAATGAGTTGCGTGGTTTGGAATTCCTTTTGCAGCAGATTGATCAAGTGACAGAGGATGAAATCCCTTCTTTTCTGAAGGAGACTGGTTATGTCTCTAGGCAGGAAATAGAATCCTCTGTAACAAAAGTAATGCAGTCTTTACGAAAAGCAAAAGGTGAACCTAAAAGTGAACAATTTGAAGTTGAAGAGAAGACTGATTCTTCTACAAATGAAAAGTATCCTCTTGTTAATATTCCTGATAACATGCTGACCCCGGAGCAGGTATGTTTTCTTATCAATTTGATCAATTCTGGATTGCTTGTTCGGGTTGTATTCTATTTCTTCCTGGAATGTTGTTAAATTTCTTGTTATAATACTATACCCCTTGTTCCATTGCATTACTTTTGATCAACTCAAAAGCAGTTTAGTGCTGTTATGATATTCTCCTCCCTACAAATATGCTATATTAACTCTGAACGGTACTTCTGTGTCAGTTGAAGGAAAAGAGAAGACAGCTATTTCTTAAAACCACATCTGATGGTCGACAACGAGCTAAACAGAAACGTTATGAAGAAGAATTAGAACGAGAACGGAAAAATCAACTAGATGAAGCAAAACGGCTGTATGTGCCTACATGCAGATGCTTCTTTCAGTTTATTTGACATGACTGGTTGAGAAGTATTTAGGTTTTGTATTGTTTTTAAGCTCTTAAATAAAGCATAGTTGTATGGAGAATGATAAGTTGAGTAGCAATTGAATTCTTTAGAATGTATTTACCAACAGACAGCATTTAGAAATCATTTAGTTTGTTACTGGTGGTTGTCTCTGTTCTTAGTGTTCCCATTCTCTATAATGCAGAGAGAACCCGGAGCTTTATTTGGAACAGATGCATGTTAAATACAAAGAGATGTCTGAGAAAGTTGAGCAGAGAAAACGACTCAAGATAAATGGGAACCATTCAAATGGAAATGGTGTGTCTGGTGGTGTTGGCCGTGGTGAGAGATTGAATACTGCCCAACGGGAACGGATGCGCCTACTAACAACAGCAGCCTTTGATCGAGGTAAAGGTGAGGACACTTTTGGGGCGAAAGATGAAGATTGGCAACTATACAAACTAATGAGCAAGGATAATGATGATGATGATGAGGGACCTGACGAAGATGAAGCAGAGCTTGCCCGCATTGTTTCTAGGCTTCAGGTGAGCTTATGTATTGGTTTGTGTTAATATTCATTCATATTAGTGACATTTACTTTTCTAGGCACTTAGTTCACTAAGTTTGCTTTTGCAGGAGATTGACCCAGCATTTGTTCCAAAGCAAGAAGTAGGATCATCACAGCCTGCTTCAGAGTTACCGCAGATTCGTCCTCTGACCAAGGAAGATTTCCAAATTCTGCTAGGTGTAGAAAGGTTTCGATGCCCTGAAATTCTATTCCATCCCAACTTAGTTGGGATTGATCAGGCTGGACTAGATGAGATGGCTGGAGTCTCAATAAGGAGGCTCCCATTCAATGACGACACCTTGGTGGAGAGATTGACAAGTTCCATCTTATTGACTGGTGGAAGCTGCCTTTACCCGGGTATGGCTGAGCGCTTGGAAGCAGGAGTCCGAATGATTCGGCCATGTGGGTCACCTATAAAAGTCGTCAGAGCATTGGATCCAGTATATGATGCATGGCGTGGTGCTTCTAACTATGCGGCTACTTTTCAATTTCCTCATCAGACATTTAGTAGAATGGATTATTACGAGAAGGGTGAAGATTGGCTGCGGGAATACAAGTTTCGTTACACATTGTAATTTTATTATGACAGCGGCATTGCTGGTTCTCTATGCCTTTTTCCATTGGTTATTTATTGGAGGAGTTCCTATTTATATAGACGACTCTCCAACATGAACAAGGAGATGTATTATATTTCAATCAATTGTAAGTGAAGCAGGAGGGCTTTAGTTAGTTGTTTACGATATTCACTGGACTGACTCGACTATTCAGCATTGTTCGTCGGATATTAATGGAACCATATATTTGCCCCTACTCCAAAAATCTTTAGTGCACCTGAAAAGATAACCTAAGGAGAGAGATGAAACTAATGATAAGATTAATCATCACAAGTTCCAAGAATAATTGTGGTAAGCGAAATCTGCAATGTAACCACCACCCAACTTTTAGAGCGCTAAAATAAAGAAAAAACAATGAAGAACTACAAAAAGAAATGGAACGAAAAGGAAACAACAGCATCCGACATTCGTTGATTTTGGAAACTAACGGCTACTTTGGGCAAACAGAACCAAACCCAGCATCCAGCTGCTCAGTAATTGACCGTTGAGCGTCGCACATTCCAAGTCCCACTCCGTATGTGATATATATAACCCACCACAATTCGACCGTTGCAATTCTTCCCCAATACAGAAGAGAAAAAAAAGAACCCTTTCTGCTAAGCTCCGTTGACAGCCCCTCTCTTCCATTTCACAGAGAGACCTCTCAATCTTCATCAGAACCCATCACAAGAACAATCAACTCTGGAAAATGGATTCTCCACCAAGAAGAAAAAGTGGCCTAAACCTCCCGTCCTCCATGTCTGAGGCTTCTCTACGGCTTGAGACGTTTTCGGGTTCTTGTCGAGCTCGATCAAACATACAGTCACCTAGAGCAATATCGAGCCTCTCATCGCCCTCAAAGTCATCGACTTGCAGTGATAGATTCATTCCCTGTAGATCTTCTTCAAGGCTGCACACTTTTGGGCTACTAGAGAAGGAGTCTCCAGTTAAAGAAGGAGGCAATGAGGCCTATTCCAGGTTGTTGAAATGTGAGCTTTTTGGGTCTGATTTTGCTACTTTTTCGTCTCCTGCAGGTGGTCAATTTGGGTCTCCTATGAATAGTCCCAGCAAGAACATGTTGCGGTTCAAGACTGATTTCTCGGGGCCTAATTCTCCGTATTCTCCTTCCATCCTGGGTCAGGATGCTGGGATTTCTAGCGAGTCAGTGACACCTTCGAAGCCACCAAGAAAAGTTCCCAAGACTCCCCATAAGGTTAGTTGTCTATTATTGATCTAATTTTGTTTTGGGCAAGAATGTTTTGTGAGAAGTGTAGTTGTGGTTATTCAAACGTTAGTTTGGTCCAGGTCTTAGACGCCCCATCACTGCAAGACGATTTCTACTTGAATCTTGTGGATTGGTCCTCGCAGAACGTATTGGCTGTTGGTTTGGGAACTTGCGTTTATTTGTGGTCTGCATCAAATAGCAAAGTAAGTTAGCAATCATTGCCAAGTTCGGTAGGAAATTGGATTTCAGTCCCCATTGCTCCATTTGCAACTTACAAGAAGGTAACCGACATGTTTGCCGTTCCATGATCTGTTCCTCAGGTGACCAAGTTGTGTGACTTGGGACCCAGTGATAGCGTCTGTTCTGTGCAATGGACTCGAGAGGGTTCATACATCTCAATTGGTACACATCTTGGTCAAGTACAGGTATCTTCAACTCTCCAACATGCAGAGAAACATGCATACTTATCCAATCTCGACTTTCTGATATATGCATCCTCTGCACAACTATATATATGGTTTCCTTTTACAGGTATGGGATGGAACTCAGTGCAAGAAAGTACGGACCTTGGGAGGACATCAAACAAGAACAGGTGTCCTGGCATGGAATTCCCGTATTCTGGCATCAGGGAGCAGGGACCGTAACATTCTTCAGCATGATCTTCGTGTTTCAAGCGACTTTGTATGTAAGCATGTTGGTCATAAATCGGAGGTAAACTCTTAGGGGAAAGTGGAGTTTGTTGGCTCAAGAATCCCTTTCTACTTCTAGTCGTCATACTGGGTAGGTGGTCACTATGATTCAATGCTGCAGGTATGTGGCTTAAAATGGTCTCATGACGATAGAGAACTTGCTTCAGGTGGAAATGATAATCAGGTAATGCTAGCTCTTCTTCATGCTTTACTTCTTTTCAGAACGTTCAACCATGGCACAAAGGCAAATAATATTATTCAATTTTATTCGGTTTTAGTCTTTTATGCCGTGGTCAATTCACTGAGCTTTTTGTCCAAACAATAAAATTAAAGGCCATTCAATTGCTTGTTGGTTATCAGCTGCTGGTCTGGAGCCAGCATTCTCAGCATCCGGTACTGAAATTGACCGAGCATACAGCTGCTGTAAAGGCCATTGCTTGGTCACCCCATCAGAGTGGCCTTCTTGCGTCTGGAGGTGGAACTGCTGATCGGTGCATTCGTTTTTGGAACACCACAAATGGTCATCAGTTAAACCACGTCGACACTGGGAGCCAGGTTTCTGTCCAAGCACTTTCTTCCGTTTCCTTCTTCAACTTTTACTGTAGGTTTGCCGTAGATTTTATTGGGGGAATGTCGAAAAAGCAACTGGAAAGCAATAGTTCTACGTAAACAATGCTAACTTTCAGATAAGATCATCTTGAACAAAGAAAGAGCTTTTGGTAACACCATAATTCTCCAACTTAGGTGTGCAACCTTGCCTGGAGTAAGAATGTCAATGAGCTGGTCAGCACTCACGGGTACTCCCAAAATCAAATCATGGTGTGGAAATATCCATCACTTGCAAAGGTATCGATGCGAAATCTTCTCATAGTGAGAACACCTAGCGTTTATGAGGCTAATACCAATGTTTTTGATTTCTTGTAGTTCGCAACTCTAACTGGCCATAGTTTGCGGGTACTTTATCTTGCCATGTCACCTGATGGTCAGGTACTGGAATCTCCATGGCCTATGGACGTAGATGATATATTGAACTTATCTTTCCTGGTTTTTGAATACTGTATAAATAAAGTTGACTATTCCAATCACTTTGTGTTCCTACAGACAATAGTGACTGGAGCAGGAGATGAGACTTTGCGCTTTTGGAATGTCTTCCCATCTGTAAAAACACCAGTAAGTAGTATGCCAGTCTAAACTCACTGATTTGATTAAATGCATCCTCAAGTCCTAACTAAGGCTGCTTTCAGGCACCGGTCAAAGACACAGGTTTGTGGTCATTAGGACGCACTCAAATTCGGTGACAAAATCCCTCTGCATACAAAATCTGTACATGGATATTAACACAGAAAAGTTTGAGACAATGCATATTCCTTTTCATTGTTTTATATTAACACAGAAAAGTTTGAGACGATGCATATTCCTTTTCATTGTTTACTGATACGTATGAACACAATATTGTAAAATGATCATGTGAGAAATACCATTAATTTTCTTTATCTTCGACAAGAGCACAAAAACTTTGTTCTGTGAAGGAAGCATTAATTTTGCCATCAAATGTAATGTTTATTTTTATTAGCACTCCAAATACTTTATTTGGCCACCAAAACAAATATTAAAATTATAAAAAATTTATAAAATAATCTCTCAAGCAGAGAAAAAAATGGAGTCGATAAGAGACTAGAAAATTACTAAAATTATAAAAAAAAGTAAAGGATGGTAAAATAAAGATTTGAGATGATAATTAAGGATAATTTTGTAATTAAAATAAAAATGTGCTTCGGCACATATATTTGTATCATTTTTTGGCATGCCAATTGATTTATCAGGGCCACAAATGTAATGTTACCATCGACCACTAGTGAAGATTCTTATTCTGCCAATGATTTCGAGCAGAAATTGCGAAACAGAGTTTTAGAAGAAAAAGATCGCCTTGGTTAATCAGCTTAAATTGCGTTGTCTAAAATACATTCCATTGCCGGGATTTGAACCCGGGTCGCCTGGGTGAAAGCCAGGTATCCTAAACCGGACTAGACGACAATGGATTTGTGCGGACCTGATGCTTTTAAATTAATAACATCTTTAACTAGGCCTAAAATCCTGCGGCCACTATAGAGAAGAAAAGGAAAGTCTCATCGGTCGAATATTATAGTTTACCAATTTCTTTCATCAATCATCCTCTGACGAAAATTTCAATCATACGAGATGATCATCGAAATTTATAATGTAACTAAGCATAATTCCGGTTAAATAAAGATTAAGGTAATTTGATTTATAGTACTAAAATATTTTTGATCATGTTATGTTATAAAATGAACACTAAAGAGAGTATTTAATTTTTTTTTCTTCTAGTTAAACATCATTTCAAAAAATGCTCAATTTCTTGGAGCAAGGCGCTCGGTAATTCATTTTGTATATATATAATATATACTATATATATACTAAGGACGAGTTCATGACGACCACGCAGTCTATCTACTCCGTCCGTTTCATTTCATCTGACGATCAGGGGAATCTCGAAAGCAGAGACTCTTGGCATCCCCTAAAAGAAGTTCATCAGTATTACGGCTCTCACGTTTCTCTCGTCGTTCACCTCCTTCCCATCTCGTTCACCGACCCATTCTCGTTCACCTCCTTCCCATCTCGTTCATCGACTCATTCTCGTTCACCTCCTTCCCATCTCGTTCACCTTCTTAAGGTTCTCTTCCTCTTCCTCATCAGTAGAGCTCGACTCGTTCACCAACCTATTCTCTTCCTCTTTCTTCTTCTGATTTTCTGATCTCTTATCAGATCTGCCAGACATTTTCCTCATTTTTTCCTTTTTTTTCTTTATTTCGTCGGTCTCTACGATACTCCGTCTTCTGACATCTCGGCTCCTCAGCTCCACGTTCGCCTCTGCCAGGTTATATCACCGACTCATTCTCTTCTATTTACAAAATCCCTAATTTTTTCTGCTCCGTATTCCTGTTGCTTTAAATCTGATAAAAACCTTTTTCTTCTTCTTTTTGATCGGTTTTCTTTTTTCGATTTACTTTTTTTTGCATGCATCTGATTTGAATCTTTTTTTTTTATTTTAATGGTTATTTTTAATTACTAATCTTGATCTGCGATGTAGATTTATATACTTTTTTGGGGTATTTTGTTATCTTTGATTTTGTTATTTTCATGGCAGCGTTATTCCTCATCGCCAGCTCTACTCATCGGCCTATAGGCTTTATATGGAACTTCTCAGGGTCTTCTGTTTTCTTGACAATAAGCGTCCTGATATAAACACATCTCTCAATGATCTTATTTCAAGTTTGCACAGTCAAGCTAAGGAGAATAAATCTGTAAATCTTAGACAAAATCCTAGTGAAAATGGATCAGCTTCCATGATGTGTGTAATGGCTCCAAATTCGTGTCGTAATGATGATGATTTTGATGATAATTCTTGGGAATTTAAATATGCCTCTTCAGGAACTGGAGTTGAAGATCAGACCTTTGGCTTTGGTATTGGAGAAACCAACCATAACCTTTCCAGTGTAGAGTTTAATTATTACACAAGTTTCTTTAGCAAATTGGAGGAAGAATTGCATTATGTTGGACGATGCCATCTTGAAAACTTAAAGGTTAGTGTAAAATTCAGGATTTTCCCCTTCTGTTGGAGGTTGTTTGTCTATGTCATTGAATCTTGAAATATGTCTTCTGGTAGAAAGCTCGAAATGCTACTGCTCTTACAGGAGAAGATACTAATGTAGAAGCCCTCAATAAGGAAATACAGGTATACACCTAATTTTCTTAGGTATCTTGTGTTGTTTCCTTCTCTCTGCAAGATGTTTGGTTATCCTTCTGTTAAACATGAAGTGATATTACTTGTACTCTTAGAACTTTTTTCATCATTCTTCACAAAATATCCCAAGGCCTAGCATCTTTCCCATAATATTTTGGCTCTGCTACATTAATGGTCAAAGTTCTCTCTCTCTCTCTCTCTCTCTCTCTCTCTCACACACACACACACACACATACGCAAAAGATGGTAGAACACTCATGCTTTTTACCATATGGCCTTGACTTTCCATTTAAGAATCAGGTTTTCTTCCCCTTGAAGTCAGAAAATATGCATTTCTCAGGTTTGTTTGACTTATACTGATAATTTTTTGCTTGATCTTTTAAATTATGTTTTCTGCTTCAGAATCTTGAGAGTTTGCTGTTCCAAGATTTGTTGAGTAAGGGCGGAATCAACTCAGATAGTT
>JANZLH020000414.1:989187-1005735 GCA_026770325.2 Erythroxylum fimbriatum
CAATTCACAATATGTAACCTACACACAATAACATAATAATATGCAAAATTCACACTCAAAATATAAAAAATACATACACACAACCTATTCACAATTAACATAAAAATAACAGTGCACACACCTCCCCACACTTGAACAACACATTGTCCTCAATGTGAGGAGTGTACGTAAGAGAAATCAACACATAATAGGGGAATAAAACAATATGATAAGAAAAAATAAAAATAAAATAAAAGACAAGGGTTAGAGCATAAGAAGCCATTGAGGTGGTGATGACGTCAGTTTCTGAGACCAAATTCACTTAACGCCCTGGATTGTTGCCCTATCTTATAATTACTTTAAAAAGAGTAAGCGAGTTAGCAATACAAAACATTCCAAATCGTTAAAACTTATTTTTGAAATTTAAAACAAATCTAACTACGTAACAATTGAAACCTAGCTACTAAACGTGCTTATTTATGGTCATTAGCTTGACCTTATATCATTGGAAACTTAGCTGGGATCAATTATAAGCAGCTTGCTTATACCCTTTTTGTTCTACATCAATTTTGTAGCCTTTAAGTAAGCTGCAAATTGTAAAATGATCAGAAGGACAATAATGATAAAATATAAAAATCGATTAAGCTCAGTAATGTCCTTTTTTTGAGCAAACTGCCAACAAAATATGGAATAACAACACTTCCTGAGTCTTCTATGGAATCCAATAGCTTTCCCAATAAAAGGCTGATTTGTTCTTTTTTTGGTTCTTCCTCATTCGCCCTCATCTCCTCTTCTTCTTTAGCTTCTTGAACAGAGACTTCCACAACTTCTTCAAACTCGATGTCCGTTGTCATCTATTCTTTCTTCCTCATGCTCCTTTGAAGATTCGACATCATCAACTCTTATGAATGGTATTCTTGGTGGGTAAGGCCAAGGAGGAACATAGGGAAGGTCCTCATTCTTTTCTTCATCCTTCTTCTGCTTCTCATAGTCTTCTACAGAGTGGGTTTCAACTGGTTTATTTGTTGGTTCTCCTAACTCTTTCCCACTCCTAAATGTGATAGCCTTAACTTGCTCTCTTGGATATACTTCGTGTTGCTCGAAAGAATTCCCACACTTTTTGTAGATAACACATTGACAAGTCGTTCCACTTGAACCTCTAGGTTGAGAATAAAAGAGGCATGAGTCCTTGTTACTTGATCAATTTTCCCTTCTAACCTCTTTTGGGCCTCATCCATACTTAGTACCTTGTCCATGATCTTGTTCAGTTTAGAATCATAGTCATTGTATTTATCTTGTTAAAATCCATGTGACCTTTGATTTCTAAACTAAATCTCAGTATTGTTAGACCAATGAAAAGTGGTTATGCCACCCCGACTGGTATGGGCTAGAATAAGGATTGTTATCTCCTTGATCAATTTATTCTCCATTAAAGTTGAATTACTCCACATTGTTGTTTTCCCCTAAGAAGCAATCAGCTGCAATATAGCTCTCTTGTCCACATGACTCATATTCGTGTTGCATTGCTGTCACTGAAAAGGAAAAGGTGACTTTCAAGCTATTCAATTGCTTGGTTAGGTTGTCGATCTCAACTTGTAATGTTGTCATTGAATTTGCAGTAATCATTTCTTCTGGGTCAAAAGGTTAACTACTATCTACTTCATTCTGATGTCCAAAGACTACTAGTATATGCCATATATTCTAATAGATCGTGTACTGCTTCAACTGTTTTCCTCATAAATGATCCTCCAGCAGCTACGTCTATGGTGCTCCTTGTGGGTGGACTAATGATAAGTGTGAATTGCATCATGTTTTAGGGCTTAGTTTGATCTATATTTAACTGTTTAGCATGTGTTTAAGTTAGAATTGTGTTAGTTTGTTAATTATTTATGTTTTAAGTATTTTATGGATTAATACAAGTCTTTGACCTTAATTATTATGTTTTTTAGGTACCTTGATGTTTTGTTAGTGTTTCAATGTCAACATCAAAGAACAGAGAAGTTTTGGAGACATTTGGGCTAAAACAATGGCCCACGATCATGGCCTGCTTGCCACAATCGTGACAGAAGGCTCTGATGTGGCCCATGATCGTGGCTTGTGTCGAGCAGACACGTAAACACTAAAAAATGTCAAGTTTTGAGAAATTTTTCGAACCTTTTTGACCCTAGAAAATCCTAGGGCTGCTCAGAATACAAAAGGTATTTAAAGAATAAGACAAAGAAGAGGAAGGAGCTTTTGGCATCAGCCACTTTTGAGAGAAACCCTAGAGCGAATTATCGAGAGATAAAGGAAAAAAAGAAGGAAGAGATAAGTGGATAAGAAGCCGACTTGACGTACTTCTTAGATTAGGATTTTTCCAACGTCACTACCTCTCGTCATCCATTTCATTTCATATTTCATGTTATTTTCAATTCCATTATTGTACATAATTGGAATGATAGTTGATGATAGGATTTGTGGATGTTGATGTTGTTCTAAACTCACCTTCGGGATTTTATTTTTGATTGAACGAAATTTGAGTGTTTATGTTTTACTAGATTTATTGTGATTTAATTTATGCAATTTCATAATTTGGTGATAAACTGAAAAGGTGACTTGAGTGAAAAATAATTAAATTGGGCTAACGAAAGATAGGTGATTTAGTAGAATGAGAATTAAATCAAATCGGTAAATTGTGCGAAAAGAGATTTTGCAATAGTTTCCGATAGTTTGTTAGACAACTTCAAATGTAATTAGGGTTTTGGATAGGTTGTCAATTGAGAAATTGCAACTTCCATAATCTGATTATGGTTTATAAATTAGGGTTAATCGTTATAACTTGAGAGAGACTAATCAATCATAGAATTCTCTAAAGCCAATAATCCACTAATTCATAATTGATTAGATTAGCGTTAAAGATAGGTAAAACCCCCTTTCTCTTAATTAGTAGTTCCTTAAGTTGATTCTTGAGTGTGCGTTGCAATTGCTAATTTGTTAATATTTTCGTGATTATTTCTTGAATTGCATTGCTTAATTGAATTGCATTCTTGTTTTAGTTCCATGACATTTGAATTTTTGTGATTTATTTTGGCCTTAGATTTTAGGACTAGATTATCCCTCCTCATGAGATCGACACCTTAGGTACTACGTGAATTACCTTTGAGCTTGCAAATTATCGAGGTTAATTAATTAAAACTTACTTTCATCGAGATAACCACGATCAATTAACTCCAATGTAGAGGGTTTGCAATAGGAATTCGTTGGGTAGGTTATAATGAGGATAGCTCCTTTACAACTCCTTATACCGCTCCTAAGCTTCATATAAAGACTCCCCGTCATTTTTTTGGAAATTTATAATTTCCTTTATTAGTCTTGTTGTCTTGTTTAGAGGGAAATATTTATCTAAAAAAACTCGCACCAACTGCTTCCAAGTTGTGATGTTAGCTGGGTAGAGAGAATTCATCCAGGCCTTGGCTTGATCTCTAAGTGTAAGGGAAAGAGCCTTATCCTAATAGCATCCTCCGACATCCCAATATATCGAAAGGTGTCACAAATTTCTAAGAAAATTAGCTAAATGAGCATTAGGATCCTCATTGGCTAATCTGTAGATTTGAACGTTAGTTCATAACATGTTTAGCAGTGATGGTTTGATCTTGAATGTATTCGCTTGCACCGCTGGTTGTATAATCCCTTGATGATGGGTATTGAGCTGTAGCCTCATGACGTCCATAAGGGTCCATCTGTCTTTGTGATGTATTTCCTCCACCATCATTCTTTCCATCTCTTTTTAGCGTTTAACTTTTGAGATTTCCCATTGTTGTCTAGTGATATCCAAGTTAATCTGTCGTCTACTTTATGCCTAAATTTTTTTCCACAAAAGATGGTGAAAAATCCTTAGACTACAAGAATTAAACTAATCTACGCCTCTCTGGCAACGGCGCCAAAAACTTGATCATGTCATTTGACCTTTAAAATTTATAAGTCCTTTAATACCGCAAGCGCACAGGTCGTGACTATAGTATGAGAGATGTCGATCCCACGAAGAGGGGGAACTAATCTAATTCTTGGTTATCTAAGGCTAAGAAGATTGAATTAACAAAAATAAAGTTTCACAAGAAAAGTAAATCCGAGAAATTGATTGGCAAGAATCGTAATTCAGAAATAAACAAAAAAAAAAGAAATTTGTGCAATACAAATCAATCAAGAGAAATTAACCAGTTATGAGGAAGGGGATTTTACTTACCATTAATGCTAACTTAGCCAATTATGTGTCAATGGAGTATCAGCTCTAGACCGTCCAAGGGTTGATTACTCTCTCTCGAGTTATAACCATTAAAGCCTAAATTATAAAGCCTAATTAGATTATAGAATTTGCAATCTCTCAATTCACAAATTATCCAAAACCTAATTAGATCTAAAGCACTCTAATAAACTATTAGAACATCACACAGGATTTCTCTTCCCACAATTACCAATACAATTTGTCATGGTTTCTATTAAATCGCCTAACTCTCATTAATCTGATTTAATCATTTTTCATTAAAATCACCCTCTCAGTTTATTACCGAATTATGCCAGAACGTGATTAAATCACAAAATTCATCTAATAGACACAATTGACTAGATTATTATTAAATCAAAATAAAATCCCGAAGGAAAGTAAAAACATCATCATCATTCTACTATCTATCATCATACAATCCATCCCAACTTCATACATTAACAAAATTGAAACGAAAAGGAAATAGACACTTAGTATGGACGATTTGGGAAAGCAACAACGTCAGAAAACCTCCTGATCTGAGAAGCATGTTGAGATCACTTCTTCTTCCTCCTTCTTCCTCTTCCTCTTCTTTTTCTCTTCCTCTTTCCCTCTTTAGTGCTTTCAACAGTGGCTACACGAAATCTCCCTTTTCTCTGCCTCTTTACGTTCTTTTTATACTCTTTTAAGTTTTGGGTTACCTTAGGGTTTTTCATGGTTCGAAAGGTCTAAAAAATCCATCAAAACATGAAGTTCGTAAGCGTCTGCGAGTCTGCCTGATGTAGGCCATGATTGTGGCTCACATATGAGCCTTCTATCACGACCACAACATGCAGGCCACGATCGTGGTCCATTTCTTGAACTTTTATCATGATCGTGACCTACCTGTCATGATTATGGGCCTGTGTTGTGGCTCATATACCCTTCAAAACTCCTCTGCTCTTCAATATTGACCTTGAAACACTAGCAAACATATCAAGGTACCTCAAAAACATAATATTTAAGCTCAAAGACTTATACTAACCCATAAAACACTTAAAAAACAAATAAATTACAAACTAACACAATTTTAACCTAAACACATACCAAGTGATCGAATTAACGGCTAAACACATATCAAATTATGCCCTAAAATATGATGCAATTTACACTTATCACTAAGCCCCATTATAACCTATAAAGACCTTTTGATTTTTATTTCTAATTTACTTATAAGTGCTGGAGATATGATAATATGACAAGCTTATGGTAAGAGTTCTACTGTGCAATGAATTGAGAGTTTGATATTTTTCACCCTAAACACTTAAGAATATTGAGTGAAACTTTGGTGAGGGTATAAAGATTTATGCTTTTGATTCCAATAAGATTATTGACGTGATTATTATTAATATTGAGTTAGGAAGTTAGTTTTAGAATAACTTGATTCTACTTGTATTTTAATTTGATTACCATGACATGATTTAGAGTATGTATTGGTATTGGTAGGTAGATATGAATTAAAATGGATGTTGTAAAGTTGATAACTTAGATTATAATTTGCTTGAGTACAAGAAAAATCTTAAGTGTTGGGATGTTTGATAAATGCATATTTGACTATAATTATACACCCACATTTAACATATTTTTCTTGACATTTTATAGTTTTGTTGTATATTTGGCACTTAATTTGCTCCAAGTGCATTTATAGGTGATAACTACCTTTATAGATAAAAATGAGAAGAATTCTAATAAAACTGTGGCATAAAATGAAGATTTGAAGTAGCCTAAACTTACAAAACTATGTATGTGCTTGTGTAAGTCTCAATGAATATGTAAAGTCATAATTTTAGGTGTTTTTAGAGCTACATGAACGTGTAAGCGACCTTGAATGTCTCAAGAATCGTAGTTTTCATTATAAAAGGATGTGAACAGAGGCAAAAAAAAAAAAAAAGAGAGACAAATTATTAAGTAGTTTTAAGACATAAGATGCCTAGAGAGGCCACGATTTTGATCAAAGGATGATGAAAACATGAAGAATACATCAAGAGATCCAGTAGATTACAACATCAAATCCGTACTTGCAAGAAGATTCAATAGAAAAGAAAGTGAGATTTAGAATTATGATTTCCTTGTTTTCTATTAGTTTTTCCACATGTTTATCTTTGATTTCATTTTCTATGAGTAACTAAACTTGTTTAGTGTCTAAGTGTAATGAACCCTAGTTTGGGATAATAATAATATGTTTTAATATTTTATTCAATGCAATTATATTGATTAATTTACTGCGATTTAATTATACATTTTATTCTTTTTCTAATATATCCATAATAATAGTGCATGTTTTGATTTAATATGATTGAGATTGAGAAATCCTCCTCTATGAATAGATCTACCATAATTAGAAGGAGTAGCATGCAAACCTAGAGATAGGCTAACATAAATCTTCTATATTAGGGTCAAACGTAATAGTAGAAATCATAAACTGATAAAGCAATCCTAAGGGTTTTAACTAGAAAGAGTTTATTAATAAAATGATAAATTAGTAGTCTCGACAAAGATATTAACATAAGATATGAATTTTCAAAGTCCAATAATCAATAATATGATTGCATGATAAAAGGTTAATAATTCAAGGATTCCTATAGGAATTTATCACCTAGACATTACTATTTGATATTCATTTTTCTTCGTATTCTACTTGCCTTAAGTTCATAATTGTTTAATCTTAATTTAGTGTATTTGTTTAGCATTAATTTTAATTAAAATCTAAAAATCTAATTCTTAGGCTAGATAATAGAAAAAGGGTAATTACTAGTATTTACAGCCTTTGTGAGATCGACCTGTACTTGCCTATCCTAGCTATAGTTATGTCGTGCACTTGTAGCAAAATTAATATTGGCCTTAAACCTAGGCCAATCATAACTCTTGTTATAGGTTCTCTAAAAATATGTAATCTTATCTATCTTATTAGTGGTGATCTAACACTAGAATCTTATCACTCTCAATGTTATCTTCTTTATGAGTGTGGTGATTTATATCATTCTTTGAGTTTTTGTGTTTGTGTTATTGAATCAAACTTGTTTCTATATAACGATCCTTGGTCCTACTCATATTGACATCAAATTTTACTATTCCTATTGGTCATATCACTGTTTCATCATAGTATCTCTCAAACTCATCGATGATATTTCATCATAAAATTGTTTTTCAACTTATTATAACTATTACAGGCATCAAATTTCTCAGATATTTTTTTTAGTATGTGCCAGAAACACAATCTATGCCTAATAATATCTGAGCATTACTTTGAATTCTTCCACTGCCTATAGGTTTCATTATATTTAGCTCTCATGTTTTATATGACTAACTTCTTTTTTATGCTTCCTTACTAAATAACACAAATACAGTAGTTGATAAATGAGGACAAAGGGAATTGATAAACAAATTTTGTAAAGCTATATTACACATTGAAAGTGGATGTTCATTTTCAAGATTTAATAAAGCTTTAAGAAAAATACCGATGGTATCAGTACAAAAGAATAGGCATAAAGTAATCACTAGCAAATTGACAATTTTTAGGTTTAATTATCACTCCTTCAAAATTTCTAACATAAACACAAGTTACCATATTGTCATATGCTCAACCATGTCTAAAAACATAAATAATGGACATGATTTTGTACATAGAGTATAATTAATAGTGTCTAATAAATTCTTAATTCCACATAATTTTGTACATGTTTATGCAACAATCCATTGCATTCTTGTTTTCCCTTCAAAATTTTGTTAAAGAACATGATTGATCACATGGCTATATAGTTAGTTATATTGAACAAAGTTTTTAATAAACATATTTTGATGCACAATCATGTACCAATTTGAGTTCTTCATATTTTTCCTTTTAAATTTTCTAACAACAACATAGTTAACCACAAGACTATGTAATTAACAATGTTCAATAATACCTTTATTAAACAAAATTTGAAGTACGGTCATTTACCAAACCTTATCCTTTACATTTTTCCATTCAAAATTTCTAACAAAATCATGGTTTACCATATGGAAACGTAATTAACCTTGTTCAACAAAACCTTTAAAGGACACAATTTGTTGCATTGGTGTGTGCCAATTTGTGTCCTTCATATTGATGTTTGGTATTATTTCCACCTAATTATAGTATTAACATTTTCAATAAAGTTGATACTTATTGTTATTATATCATGGCAATTTGTATTCATAGTTATGGTATTAAATGTAATGAGTCCTGTCATTTAATGAGTCCTGGTATGGTTTATATTGATGTATGTTATTCTTTCCATTCAGTCATTATATTCCCATTTAAAGTGTATATATTGCATATCTGTGATGAATTATGTTTATTTTTTTATGTAGACGTGGTATATTATAGATTACTAGTATAGTTTGCATTAAAGTGAAGTATGATTTGCACTTAGAGAGAATATTCCCATTTTCCAATGAAATTGTTTCTTATTATTATTATTATTATTATTTAGTTATGGTAATTTTTTATAGCTCTAGTATTGAATGTATTAATTAATGATAATCTTGCCATTCAATCAATATATTCCTATTTAAAAGTGTATCTCTTACTTATTTGTAATGAATGGTAGTATCTTCTATACCTAGGTATTATATTGGAAAAATATAATCCTAGCACAACTTTTATAAGATGGGGTATTATTTGTAATTAGAGATGGTAATGTTATTTTCATGGTCTAGCTTATATGTAATGAATGATGGTATTTTATATACATACATACAATATTAAATAGATAGAGCAATAGTATAGTTTGTATTGATATAGTGTATGGTTTGTACATATATATGGTATTCTTAATTATTTTTCACTAAGATTGTTATTGTTATTTCTTTATGGTAATTTGTGTATTTAACTATAGTATTCAATGTATTGTGAGTCTTGATATAGTTTGTTTTATGACATGGTATTATTTTCATTCATTCATTCATTATGTTCATATTTAAAAGTCTATGCTTATTTATAATGAATGGTGGTATTTTTTTATACATAAACATGGTATTTAATAAATAGAATACTTGCATAGTTTGCATTGAGACAGGACATGATTTGTACTCTAAAATAATATTCCTATTCTAAAGTGTACATGGTATTTATTCTTAATGACTGGTAGTATTTCTTTTAAATTTTCAAGCAATTGGAGATAGAATCTGTCTCGTCCTCTTAAATCTGGACAAGCTTGTGATACACCCAATAGAAAACAATACGAGGAATTACAATTTTAGCATAGGAAAGGCAAATACAAGAAAACTGCAAACTATGCCAGGTTGGATGACCTGTTAGAACGTAACATGTGACTGTCACGTGTCCTGTGATAATGTTTCTTGTAAAACAAGCTGGTATGCGTGGTTGTCATAAAAATATAGGAAGACTTGGATCGTACGAAACCTATCATTTAGCCATCTTTGAAAGCAACGACTTTTTCTCCTGCCAGTATAAACTATAAAGCCTTTCCACTCCCACATGGTGGTAACGTGCTGGGAACCAAGTAAAACTCCTAAATGCTCACCGTCAGAGATGTTTAAATGCTATAAATATAGCTTCCATTTTTTAAATGACATCTGTGAATGAAAATGGGACGTTCTTATTCAAGCTAAAAAAGTAAATAACCAGATGCATCATATACTACCTCCCCTCTTTCCATGGATGGTAGAGTAGATCTTAGCTTTGCTTTAAACCAAAGCTTCAGAGTGTCAATTTTGGTGTACGTGAAAATTACCCCGAGATTGGTGGATCATTATTTAAGAACGAACTTATATGACGAGTTTTATTTTGGCACGATTAAAGGGGAGGTCCCCTTAGCCTTAGGAATGTACATTCCCCGTAAAATAGACGAGACACTACCAGCAAAATCACTAGTTTGGATGATCCTGCATTAAATTGGAACCATGCATGAATTGCACGCCGCAGAGAAACTTCGAAAGAAAACGCCAATAAACGCGATAGAGAAGATGAACTTATCGCAAAAGAACAGAAGAAAGATAAAATTACATTGCTTGATGTTTCAGATCCTTCTGTTCTTTCCAAATTGGACAGCGTCTGTATTACATCAATTAAATCAATGAATTACAAAAGAAAAAAAAACACTGTAAAATGTGTTAGAATGACCTTTATTACATCAAATCATTTACAAATGCCAACCATTCCATGTCAAAGAAGGGGCAATAAATCATCAAAGTGTGAGAATATTACACCAACTTGAATCATTTGTACAATTCTTCTTGTTCCCAATTCCTGTCAATCAATGTAGCTTCATTTTGTACACCGTAACAAGCGGCTGCCTTCGCCTCTATTTCTAAACATTAGGGCCATCTGCAATCTTAAGAATAGCAGCTTGGCTCTTGCTATGTTGCTTGGCTTGATACTGAGACCAGTAGGCGTGAGCAGCCAGGACTCTGTCCAACAGCTCCTGTGGGACAGGCTCGCCCCTTCTCTGTTGAGGGGCGATCTTAGCCGTGTGAACCAACGTCTTCCATTTATCCTGCAAACACCACATTCTTATCCATCAACAGAAGTTTGGAAGAACTCTATCATGCCTCAGATTAGAATTACTGCTAGTACTATAATCAAGAAAGATAAATTTGTTGTAATTGGTTTAGCAAAAAGATCACAAGTGCACAAAACCTTAACCATGAAAAAGTAAACAAAATTATTTACCCAAGAGGTAAACTTGTTCTCGATTTTAATTTGACCCATTACACAAACTAGAACAGACATTAATTATGTATATTAGCCAACGTAGCAAAGTGTTCCCAAGAAGGCATTTACAGAAACTTTTGAGATGTCTAAACCATGGGAAGATGGTAGGACCATAAAGGTTGCATCCCCAAATCAACAACTCCATCTCTGTAAGATAGAAGTCTTACCTTCAAGTCCACGTAGGTCCTATGGTCAGCATTTTCAAAAGATCGCAACTTAACATCACGCCACCTGCAAAGTAGCAGAACTTATAAGTTCCCAAGTACAGGGTCAGAAAAGACATAATGGTACAAGCACTAAGACACAACACCTTCCAGTTCCAAGCTCCTCAACGGCCCGCACTAATGCTTCTACTTCTGACACAGAGAATGGTCTCCTAGTTCGACGCTGTACAACTTCCGTTCGCCTTGGTTTCTGGTTTAGCGGAACCACAGCAAGTGCTTCAGCACTCATATGCGGTACTGGAACCAAAGCTCTAGAATCTGGCAGTGTTCTGTCAGTCAACAAGTCAGTCTGAGAGGAAAATGATTCATGATTACTCTCAATATTATTGCCTGAATCAGTCAGCAGAGGAGGATCAGCTAATTCGTCAGAAATTCCCAAATCTAGGGCAGGCGAGGCCGGAGACCTGCAAAGAAAATTAAATATAGGAAGATTGGTATGATAAACCGCCAATCAGTGAAATATAACGACTAATAAAATGGAATGGCAATAAAGACTCCTAACTCTAAAACCTTCACCTTGAAAACACACACTGGCGGCAAAATATTATATCTCGATTCCAAAAAAAAGAAAATGTGAAAAGGAAACTTTTGTGATTTTCTTCTTATCAGAGAGAAGGAATTTTGAATTACCTTGATATCGGTAGAGGAGTTTCACAGGGTAGTGAAGCAGGAGGATCTTCATTACGCATTATAGTAGAAGCTTGGATAGGGCTAGGTTCCAATGAGAAACCCAGAGTATTAAGATTTTCTTCAGAAGTTATACCAGTTTGCAACAGGGTTCTGTTATCATCTCTAACCTTCTTCCCATGAAAAAGCACTCCAACACGTAAACCACCACCAAGTATAGCAGTCACAGCTTCCAAAACTGTCCTCTACAGAAATTAAAATGGAAAACAGAATAAGAAAGGAATTCAGCAATCGGTATATAATTGGTAGGAATATACCCAATAAGGCCATCATATTTATTACCTAAACATGGAAAAGAGATCATTAAATACAAGAGACTATCCAGGTGACAAGCTACCTATAACAAGGTGTCCCGACTATATTTACCACAAGAATAAGACTGCATTTTATACCTTAAGGGAACCAACAGTTGCCATCTCTGGGACCTCAATGTAAAGTTCTGGTATCCTGAAGGACTTAATGCTGAACTTCACTGCATAGAGCAATTAATCACATATAAGGCCTCCGAATGCTCAACCAATTCATAGCATAAAGGGTCAATGAACATCAACTTAACATGAGCTCTATTACCATGAGATTCCTTGGAGTGGATAGATGATTGATGACCTATGACTGAAGATGATAACCCATCTGCTGTATTTTTCAATTGAAGCCATTAAGCAACACCTAAGAAACATAAAATAGCAGGAACGGCACCAGAGTAGTAAGAAGTAAATAAAATACCTCTATGAAACATTGCAGACGTGCCATTTTTATCTCTAATCATGCCCTTTTCAGGCGAGTTACAAACACTCTCACTGCTGAGCCCCCCATCAGATGCAATAATTAGGCCATCGTCAGAGAACTTCCTCCTCTTATAAAGATTGTCTTGGTGATATCTTTCACGCTTGTGACCATATTTCCTCTTGCGGTAAAGAGGTTTTACTTCACCATCTAAAGCTGATGACCAAGAAATGTTATATTTCAAAATGCTTCTATACAAATTCATTATCCCAAACACATAATTTGTTGAAATCTCTAGAACAGAACTACCAGAACAAAAGCCACCAAAACTTCTTACCAGCTCTGGGATTTTCATAATCCCTCAGCTTTGGAGCTAATTTCCAGTATTTAGATGTCAGTAGCTTTCTGATTCTTCGATCCCCAATCCGAGATGGAGGCCTAAGAGCCTTTGATTTATTAACAGGCTTACAACAACTAGAAAAGTTTTCATCATTATCTCTAAGACCTAACTTAAAATCAGCCCTACGCTTAAAGGAGATATCTTGATTAGGGTCCGTGAACAATGAAGATTTAGTGTTCTTATCTATAGTGTTCAATGCAGGAAATTGTACACATAATTCGACGGGATCCTTTGAATTAGAGGTTTTTCCAGTGGCCAAATCTCCAGTTTCCAGTACATCAGCTTGTTGTTGACCACCAAATCCACTATCTACATTACCGCCACAAGACTCTATAGGATTGGGAGACCCTCCATCTACTTTTACAGGAAGAGCTTCACACTTAATCTTGTTGGTGCAAATGATGGGCTTCACCTCTTTACTTATTTTATCTGAGATGTCCGAATTTGAGATAACTGAAGAGTGTCCCAAGATGGAATCACTTGCATTGTTTTGTGATACCTTCTGAAGAAACTTTCTATCATTGTTTGGAGAGGGTAAAGCAGGAATACATACGCTTTCTTCACTGCTTCCCAGGTCAAAACACTCTGGTTTTAACGGAGCATCTTCACTTTGTTCCCTTTTAATGACAACATTACCAACTGCAGGCTGTTCAATTGCCTCGGACGCATTACTGGAAGCAGAAGAACTTTCACTCTCCTGTAATAGCTTTCCTGCTAAAGAAGCAAGCAATTCAATTGCACATATCTGATTCTCATTACCATTCTTCTGCAGCAGACCCCTCCCCTGGAAGCAGAATATAATAAGTGAGGTGGTCTAGTAAACACAAACAAGAAGGTAATTTTAATGCTAACAAAACCTACAAGTGAATGGTACTTACTCTAGAAGATCTGGGACCCTTGGGAAATGAAGGAACACGGAAGCCATTGAAACCATAATATTGCCTCTTCAACACCATTTCTTAAGCATGCATGGCTTTAGAAATCAAGAAGCACCGTTCTGGAAATATAATTAACTGCCATCAAAACACACTAAGAAGAAACTAATTGAAGCATGTAGACCGCACTTTTTAAATGACTAGTGCAGAAGAGAAATAGTATGATTCCATGGTTCCACCATTAATGGAAATATGCATGTGCAGAATTCAACTCACGCAAGTTGCAATACAGATCACAAGATGAAATGATCAAGTGGCACTTGCCGACATCCTAAGATTTTAAACTAAACAATAGACGCATATGAGTGCCTCTACCCATCTCGAACCGGGAAGACTGGGTTTGTTTATCAATCCACTAAGAAAATAACAATGAAAAAAATTGAAAGAAAAAGTGTGGACAGTTCATCGAAACGCAACTTCAGCGTAGCTATTCTCGATCTGAACCATCATATTAACAAAGAGATGAAGAGCCCCAGATTTGAGATCAATTACACCCATCAACAATCAATCAAACATCTTTGGCAATTTGTTTTCAAAAACTAAAACCGCAAATTCGACATCTACGATTGTGTTTCCATTTACAAGAGAACAAATTCGAGATTGGAATTTAAACTACAGAAAAAGTCAAATTCGTATGCACTAGATCAAACTAACTAACAAGTTTATAAATAAAACAGAAAAAAAAAAAGGCGAAACAACCATTTTACAAACTAGCTTAAACCTCAAGCAGAAGGAAAACAAAGCAACATGCAGTCAAATGAAATTGGAAAACATCTCTATTCCCGCCCCAAAATCAAATTCCCGGGATCGGATCGCGATCTCCATTTCGTAAAACGTTTTTCTAGAACCCAATCCATCATTGCTTTTAGACTTTGAATCAGATTCGAATTTTGTCAAGCAACAAACATAACAGCAACAAATTCAACGAAGCATCAGAATTTGACTGGCTTACCCGATCGCAATCGATCACAACTGCACAGAGCTATGAACTGGTAACTTGTAATATGTCAAAATGAATAGGGAAGTCTTTCTAAAAAGGATGAAGTTGGAGCAATTTAAGATTGTAGGAATCAAAAAGTTCGGTGTCAACTAGAAATGAGAAACAATAGATTAGAATTCTGCATAAATCTGCGCCCGTGTTTCTGTATGTCGATTATCTTTTTTCTCAATCATCTCTCATGGTATGGTAACAAAAATAAAATGAAAAACCTCTCTCCGTCTCTCCTTGTTCCTCTCTCTGTACTGGTTTCTCTCTTAAAGCAAAAACCACCAAAAAACAGTGGCTTAAACCCCCCGTCTTATATTCTTTTTGACCATGAAACCGAACCAGCCAGTAAAAGGGCATTCATGTCCGCCCAGTTCCCCACCTTCTCTCTACGAATTATTCAATACATTGCCACGTGGCATCTCACCCATCAATCTTGTGCATTATTTTCTTTAAAAATAAAATTTGTGATTAATATTAACACGAGTTAACGAAAAAAAGGTACGAATGTCAGTAACTATATTCTTACAGCTTACAACGTGAGGCCTCTGAATTTTTGGGAAAAGTAAAAGAAAAAGGAGATTGGATTGGATCGGATGTTAATTATGTTATGAGGAGCAGTGCTGTTGTGCTGTCATTCGTTGTGGGCCTTTTTCTGAGATTGGAATTGGTGGAGGAGGTGCAATTTGATCCTGAAGAAGAACACAATCCATTTGAGGCCCTGCTTTTAGGAATCCGACGAATATTCTTAAAATCCCTAAGTCTTTTAAATTATTTTGCCCGCAGACATTAAATGTGATCAAAAGGAAATAGTATTTGCGTGTGATATGTCCGTGGTAACTAATCCAAATCCTTCCAGTTAAAGTCAAAGTAGAATTTGGAAATTAATTTCTGTTTTATTCCTATTCGATTAGATAAATCAATTTATTATAAGATTTGTCGCATTTGACACGGAATTCACATTTTGTTTAAAGAATGAAGGAATGGGTAACGAAAGCAAACCGGAAAGTTTTAGTTTTGTACGGCATGAATTACTGGGCGGCACGTATGCAGCTAACATGTAAGTAAATATGAAGAATGATAGAGACAGACCGCGGCTAGGGTAAGTTCGGTAGAAAGTTTATACAAAAATTAAGAGACTTTAATCCTAATATTTCAGAACCAACAATTTTAATCATAACATTTGAAAAATGTTAAAATTTAATCTCACACTAACAAAAAATCCAAACCATTACATTAAGTGAAGACCTGACATTTAACAAATATTATTTTATTCAAATAAATAGACCCCACTTTTCTACTAAATGAGACTTATACTTAAATTAAATTAAAATAAATTTTTGTTTTTTTATTAAGAATGGGGCCACCGTTTATATTAAACGTTAAACAGAGGGATTAGATTATTGATTATTTTGTTAACCCGAACAAAATTTAATCATATCATTAGTTGAATAAAACAATTTTTATTAACTTAGCAAAGATTAAGAGGGTGTTTGTTTCCGTTTTTATTTTTGGTTTTCTGTTTTTGTTTTCAAATTTGATAAAAAATCTTGTTTGTTTGTGTTTTTAGTTTTTGTTTTTGGTTTTGGTTTCTTCCGGTTTTCAAAAATTATGAAAACCATAAAAAGTGGTTTTTGTT
>JANZLH020000414.1:1107038-1119267 GCA_026770325.2 Erythroxylum fimbriatum
TAATAAGGGTATATCAGACATTTCATTAACTTTCTTAATAAGTGTGCATTCCTCTAAAACGACACTTATTATGAATCAGAGGGAGTACTAAACTACCCACTAATGTAATGTGTGACCTACAACTATCAGAAATCCTTCTAATTAATGCAAAAATTGAATATGTTAAAGGATACACTGAAAGGATTGTTTGTACAAATACTCTGATCACATTACATCTGGTAAGGGGGAAGTTAATGAAAGCTCAAGAGTATCTCCACATTGATCTAGGGAACCAAAACCTTAAATTCCTAAATGTTGAACTACTCAAGGATTACAATGCCTTTATGGCACATAACTCCTTGATGAAACCGAAATCCATATCAATGTGGCTAAGGATGGAGACAAGAACACTAAATATTTACATAATGTTATCCTATCTAGAAGGAATAGAAACAAGATTTCCAAGTTTACTAATGAGAAAGGGGATCCTATCTTTGGTAAGGGAAAATTAAAGTGATCACTCTCAACTATTTCAGCTAATTACTGGGCTCTAATTCATAGGCTCACAAAGTACTTACTAAATTAGATTATATTTACTTTGGGGAATAGACCAGAATATAAGGAGGATATTAACCACACCTATCTCTGTCCAAGAAGTAAAACAAAAACTTTTAAACCTAGCTCCTAATAAGGCACCAAGTCCTAAAGGATTTGGTGCTTATTTCTTTCAAAAAACTAAAATATTACACGGTCTCTTCTAATTGAGATGGTTCTGGAATTTTTTCGTACTCAAAAATTCTCAAAGAGCTGAACAAGACATTCGTTTTTCTTATTATAAGATTAAAAATCCTAATACATTGTCAAATTATAGACCAATCTCGTACTATAACACAAGTTATAAGGTAATTTTGAAAATTATTGCCTCCAAGCTCAAGATGTCTTTAACTAAGTTTATTAGCCCGCTACAAGGAGCTTTCTTATCTAATGGATCTAGTGCAGATAATATCTTGCTAGTGCAAGAACTGATGAAACATTATGATAGCAGAAAAAATGTAAGGAGATGTGTCATTAAAGTGGATTTTTACAAAGCCTTGACACCATTAAATAGAGCTTTATATATGGATAGCTTAAAGGCTTTTGGTTATCCCTCCTCCTTCACTAGATGGATAAGTTCATGCGTTTCTACTCCTGAATTTAGCATCCTTCTTAATGGAAGTTTTACATAATTGTTTAGAAGTACTAGAGGTATTATACAAGAGGAACCATTATCCCCTTATCTATTTACTCTGGTAGTGGAGTTCTCAATAGAATTTTTGATCATTTCACAAGTAGGGACAGTAATTTCAAATTCCATTATAGATGTTTATTTTTTTGCAATTGACCCTTATTCTCTAAAACAAGTGATGAAGTCTTTGGACTTATTTTCGGAGTTATCACGTCTTAAAATGAATATGGACAAGAGTTGCATTTATGTGTCCTCAGATGTAACTGAATTAGAGCAATTAAAAACCATCTCAAGCATAACTATTAAAAAGGGCTTCTTTCAGCTATTTAGGTATTCCTGTTACTACTAGAAAACGTACTTATCTAGATTGTCTACCATTGCTGGAAAAAGTCAAAGGTAGAAACAATAAATGGCATACCAGATTTCTATGAACTACAGGAAGAGTCCAACTGATCTCCTCAGTATTGAGAGGCTTAAGCACTCACTGGATAGCTCATATTTGCCTGCCTAAGAAGATAAGTAAGGAGATTGAGAAGTGCATTAAGAACTTCCTCTGGGCTGGTAAGGTAGAGGACCCTATAGGAGCTAAGGTAAGTTGGAAAATATGTGGCTATGGTATGATAACTGGACTCATATTAGTCCCCAGAACTTGAGACGAGACTTTCAGGCCCTCAAATCTAGATTTCCAGATGATACTAGAGTTAAGGCTATCTTAGAGATAATGAAAGTTATATTGGGTTCAGATGCAATCGTATTTTGCATAATTCTCTCCCTAACTATAACCCTAATCAACAGAAGGAGGACACTCTGGTGTGGATGGAAAATAGATAAAAAGTGTTATGTAATAAATCCTGCTAAGACAGTTTTAGGGTGCGTCAACCTCTTGTGTTCTGGTTCAATCTAATATGGGAAAACACGCGGGCTTATGCCTAAGGCTTCATTCATATTGGTTAGTCATCTATAACAGACTACGGACTAAGGATAGGTGCTTTGGGGTGATTAATCCCTTGTGTCTGTTATGCAACAGAATACCTGAAAGCATTGATCACCTTTATTTTTCATGCAGCTACACTCGGCATATCTGGATCAGAGTCCTACAGCTATTTCCTTTTACTAATGTCCCTTCTGACTGGGAACTTGTACTTAGATGGACAGTTGAGAAGACTGAATCCTTAAAGAATGATGGATTACTTCTCAAAACCGCCTTCATTTGCATTATCTATGTAGTTTGGCATGAACGCAACAGAAGAGTTTACCATAATGTACACCCTCCTACATCCGATGTTAATAGGATTGCAGAAAGGACAATCCTCTGGATCAGAGATATTATCCTATCAAAAGGATCAAAGTTGGAACAAATGGAGAATATAAGAAATTTATTTATATGAGTTTCAGGGTACCTCCAAAGGCAAAGTGATAGAGGGAATGGAGTCTGACGATCAAATGACTACCATCAGAAGACAGCTTGCGCACGTGGTGTTGCCTCCTCGCGGTGTGTCACACTAGGAGACAGATAGAGTGTTCCAAACCCATGTTTGGCTCTTACTCATTTTGCCATTTAAATGAGAATGATCTGTACCATATGTCTCTGAGTCCATTATTTGGACTGATGCTCTGTAATACTCATCTTTATTAATTATATCAATAAATTTATTTACCTTCCAAAAAAAAAACATGAGATCTTATAACCACAAAAAAAACATGAGATCTTACTGACATGTTAGACTGATGATTTAGAAACCGCAAACAAAACAGTGTTGAGGTACTTAAAGAGTTGCTAAATAACACCAGAGTTTCATAACATTCATCAAAATTCACAAATCTCATAAACTAATAACAGAACAACTGAAGGTCTTAGTACTACACAAAGCTGCTAATATAACTAATACTCGCTCTCCTTCCATCCACCATATTTTTCCCCATCATTTTCATCCATCACCTGCAAAATAGAAATTAAAAGTCAACGCATCAGCCAAGAAAACATAGAGAAAAAAGATGCTTTCTAATTCATTGTAGTTCTTCTTTCTCTGCAGTTAAATAATCCAAAACGTTGCTCCCTCTTTACGCCATTCCAAAGAATAAAATATGCATACCTCCTTAAGGGTGAAATTGAGACCCACTTGAATCTCCCCACAGTAGCATTGGTTTGCATTAGTTACACTATACTTGCGAGGGTGAAGTTCAGCAGTTCCATTATCCACTCCTAATGCCAGTAAATCCTTAACATAGATTCTGCATACAGGAAAACATTTCAACAAAGTGAAACAGACAAATTACAATCAGGCTTTCAGATTTCTTTAAACCAAAATATGTATCGAATACCTCATCTGGCTATAAAGAGATTCACGCATGCTTCGGATATTAATTAAGGAGGTAAATTACTCATTAAGGTCAGTGTAAGATTTGAACCTAAAACCTACATGTTTAACTAAAAATGGAACTCAGCTTCAAAGAGGGAAAATTGGCACGCAACAAAGTTATACTACGATGTCTATTCTCAGAACCAATAACCTGATTATTGAGAACTTAAGAGATAATGAGGAACATGATTACAGAACCAGAGTTTGCAAGAAAGTTTATTTTACGTGGCCTCTCCCACAAAGTCATCTGCAGAGAATGTGTCCTCGTCCATGATTCTCAGAATCAACTTGTAGTCATTTCCTTCTCCTGGATACTCTACTCTAAGTTTATGTTTCTCATTCCAAGACGGGCTCCCTCCTTGACCTGCATCATTGAGGCATTCGCACGAGTGAAGTTAAGTCCTGAAACTCGACTATATGATTATGGCCATGCGCTATCAAAAGTTACCGCTTTCGTTTAAGACTAGAACTGAAAAAGAAATGTTTGGCTCAACGAATGATATATATCTATAGAATGATTTAAGATTCTCGTTGCCCCATTTATGCAGCCATCCTTCAAACAAATGGAGGGCTAAAAACATAATTTTCCCTGCTCAATACGAGGGTCCCAGATGGTGTAAATGACACTCGTAGATGTCTTCAATTTTAATGCTTGAATCAAGCAAAATCTGTTTCATTTGGATGGTTAAATTAGACAATCACTCGCCAACCACATACTACCTTCATCACTAGGAAGGCAATCTGACATTGAAGAAAGGAAGTCGCAAAATAAAAAGTACAAGATTATTCAAAAGAAGAGCTATATTTGAAAATTTGTTTACAGCGCTTACAGTTCAAAAAATCCAGGAAACGTGACCAATATGCATCAGCAACGAATTACCGTCAGAAAAGGACTATCTTCCCTCACCAAAATTTGTGTCAAGACTTCGCTATGCCTACCCGGGTCATTCGAAAGGTCTGTTCATGGTAGAAGCATAAAGTAAAGGAGAGAGATAGAACAAACCTCTGGCCACGCTGCTTCTGCGCTCTTGGCTTTTGTATTTTATGATGACATACGGATCCATACGACCTACAGACCCATCATATAACTTAAATATGTCGTATTTAACATATACGCTTCATTTTCTACAATAAAGAAAGCATCCCATCCCATTCCCTCCAAAAACAAGCATAAGAAAGAAAAAAAAAAGTTGTTTTCAAAATTCCATTGAACAATGCAGAGAAAAAAAAGTTAAAAAAAGATGCGATTTTTATCTTGATTTATGTGGTAAACAAAGAATTTTACAACGGGCTTCATAGAGGTGTGCATCTCCAGCCAAGAAATGTCAAAAACAGTAAAAATGAGAGAAAAACGTAAATAGGAATTATAAGGATAATAAGAGGTACGGTGGAGTACTGGGGGAGAAGAAAATATAAATGATGGTCCGTTGCTATAATGACAGAGAAAAACAGAGAAAGAAAATGTATCATTGAAAGAGATAACTAAAATACAAACCCGGCTAGAATTTGATAACTCGGACGCTTAAATTTAAGAGGAAAAAAAAAAGAAAATTTTCTTGTATACCTAAGAAATCTGTGCCCGCCAAGCTTTTTGCGCCGACCAACGACACTTCCAGTATCCCTATAGCCATCTCTCTCTCTCGTTTGGAGTTTGGGGTTCAATGAAAATCCTTAGAGCATCTGCGACCTCGCTTATATAGACAATGTCAAAAGCTGATGTAGTTGGAGAAGACGAATTCCAGAGTCAACCGCTGTTAACATTCAACCAGCACTTAATTTACTCGGTTTCAAAGTTTTTCGTGAAGTCCACGGTAACTTTTTGGACTGGAACGCAATAGACCATTTTATAAGGTTTCTTTAAATTAAACAACGTAAGTAATGGGTAAGGTTCGAATCAATTTTGATTTGGTCTAATTTGCATGCTGTTTGGGCTTATTTGGATTTACATTTAAATAATATCATTATTTTTGTGTAATGATTTCGATTCAAATATGAGGAATAACGCAAGTTTGCATGTACATTAATTGATGTCATCTGTGAGAATCTTATTAAGAAGCTGAAACTAGATGATGATACCTGAAGACCCTGCATTAGAAAGTTCAATGGGAACATGAGTTTTGCAACCATAGAATGAGCAAGATGCTTCTAGAAGATTGATTCCAGGCATTATTTAAGGATAACAATGAATTTAACTCGGACCACATAGAATGACTAATATGCTTCCACCGGACTAATGTGAGATATATTATTAAGGGATATTAGTGGGTTGAGTTGAGCTCGGGTCTTTTTTATAAGCTCGAGCCCAATTCGAGACCCGATCAAACCATATGGGTCGGGCCCAAGGCCCGAGCAAGATCAGACTTTGCCTAGCTCGACTTTTTTATTTTGAATTTTTAACAAAAATTTACTGAATCAAAAGTATAATATGAGAAATTCAATTAAATGAAGTTACAAATTTCAATTGATTAACAAAAAATGAGATTTTATAAAGATTGAATTTATAAAAGCATGCATATATTGATAAAATGCATAAGATGAAATCAAATTCATTAATGAGAAAAGATAGGGATATAGGAAATGACAAAAAAATTAGAATTAAAGTAATTAGTTCAATTAATTGAAGTTACGAATTTTAGTTGATTAATAAAAACTGAGATTTTATAATGAATGAATATATAAAATGTTAATATTTTGATAAAGTGAATAAGATGAAACTAAATTCATTAATGAAGGATGATAAAATTATAGGAATTGAAAGAAAAAGATTATAATTAAAGTAATTGAAGTTACAGATTTAGGTTTATTACTAAAAATTGAAATTTTATAATAAATGAATATATAAACGTACATATAAGATGAAGCCAAATCTTTAATGAAAGAAGATAGGATTATAGGAAATGAAAGAAAAAGATCATAATTAAAGTGACAAATTCAATTAACTGAAGTTACAAATTTAAACTGATTAATAAAAATTAAAATTTTATAATGAATGAATATATAAAAGGTACATATATTGATATCATAAATAAGATAAAACTAAATTTATTTATGAAGGAGGATAGGATTGTAAGAAACAAAAAAAATATAATTAAAGTGATCAATTCAATTAATTGAAGTTACGAATTTTAATTTATTAACAAAAATTGAGATTTTATAATAAATGAATATATAAAACGTATGTATATTAATAAAATAAATAAGACGAGAGCAAATTCGTTATAAAGGAGGATAGGATTATAGGAAATGAAATAAAAAGATTATAATTAAAGTAATCAATTCAATTAATTGAAGTTACAAATTTCAATTGATTAACAAAAATTGAGATTTATAATCAATGAATTTGCAAAACACGCATTTATTGATATAATGAATATGGTGAAACTAAATTCATTAATGAAGGAGGATATGATTATAGAAAATGAAAGAAAAAGAATACAATTAAAGTAATCAATTCAATTAATTGATGATAAAAACAAAGTTCATTAGCTGATGATATAATTTACAAGAATGAATATCTAAATTTTTTAAATAATACAATTACAAAAATTCAAGATAAAATCTTGAAATAATATTATGAACTAGGAGTCTAGAACTGTGAGAGACTGAGACTGGAGACTAGAGACTGGAGTGGGTGGAGACAAGAGTGAGCAACTAATTCTTATAGTCAGGATCATCAATAATTAGCATCACTTCTTCTGTATGTAGAAACATTATATTTAGTATTGTAATATTAACATTAAAGAAATATTAAGCACATGGTAATAATTAATAAATAATTAAATATAGCTTCATCATCGAATATTTTATCAAAATAGCATTCACTTGATTGATGAGTATGAGTATGTGTATATGTATGAGTAGACACTTCCGCATCAATACTTGTGATTGTCTTAGTATAAAAATTAAAAATATATATAAGGTAAGATAAAATAAAAATAGAGAAAATTAATATATCAAAAAGAAAAGAGTTTACGTTTAATATCTTCATCAACTAACCAACTTCGGGTATACATAAGGGCTTCCACAGTACAAGGATGAAGTTCAACACGAAGAGGACTAATAACCTGACCATTAATGCTAAAAGTCAACTTCAAGCAACAATAGATGATGGAATTGCTAATAAGCCTCGTGAAATTACTTGCATGATCGAAATAGATGATGGAATTGCTAATAGGTTTCATGCAATTAATTGCTTGACCGAAAGATTATTTCTACAACTTATTCATCATACTAATACATCGAACTACAGACCTTCAACTTCAGCCACACAATCTTCCATCAAATATTTATCTAACTCCACCATCTTGTACGAAGCTCTAGCTTTTTTTCATGAATTTTGTAAGTGAAACTAACAAACTGCTCTTAGATAATGAGCCTGAAGTTGAAACTGAAGCTAGAGTCAAATAGCCTAAACTACTGCGATCTCGATCATGAATTTTGTCCATTCTGAGTTGATAATATTATATAAATCAGACCAAAATTTTTTAATGACATCTATATGTTTTTGAGCTCAATCACCATACAACATATTATATATAAAATTAACCCCCTCTATTTTATATATCGGGTCCAACACAGAAAAGACTGCAATAGTATGTCCAACCATATATCAATAAGAAATTAGACTCTCCATCATTTGCTCTACCATATCCCGAATAACCTCATTGGAATCAAACATCCAATTAGATCAATCTTTCTTTATCTAAAAAAAAAAGCTAAAGCAACATTGTGAAGTTGAATATTTTGTTCTTGAGAACAATTCAGAAGCAGTATAAAATATTTTCAACTTCACACAAAATTCTCTAACCTACTCTCATTGGTCTTCTGTAGGCATGCCAGTGTATTGAGAACCTATTTGTCTCAGACTGATAAACATATCAACATATTGGATTTTTGAGTTCATAATCTTGAAGATTGAGTTTCATTTAGTTAAACAATCTAAACCAACTTCTTTGTACTTAGAATGCATAGTTGTCGTGTAGTTTCTTCAAATTTCTTAACTATTTTAGGTGTTGCACTCCAATATACTACACTATTCCAAATCGAGTATATTGTTTCGTTTATCATATCCAACCCATCCTTCACAATCAAATTCAAAATATACGTAAAATAATGCATATGGAATAACCTTCCACTAACCAACAAACTCCCAACCTATATCTTATTCTTCAAATTTTCAATCATAACATCATTCATGCTATAATTATCGACTGTTATGGTGAAAAAATTTGGTGTCAGATTACAATATATCAAACTATCTCCCAACAAGGTTGCCAAAGTTTAGCTTGAATGTAGTGTCAACATATATATGAACCTACCATGTACAAATGTGACCAACATCAATCATAACATAATGAACACTAAATGATAACAATATTAAAGAATATAAATTACCTCAAAATTTTATTGCGTAGAGTGTAATTATTGTCAACATAAATGTGTCATCACTGTTATATGCCCTTCTTTTTGTTATTGGCTATCCATATGTCTGTTGTAATGGTAATCTATCATTTAATACACAACAATGTCTTAAAATTTCTTTCTTCTTTTCCTCATATATCTTTGTAATATCCTACTTCATCGTATTCCAAGTTTAAACCTTGAAGGTCGGTTACAATGAGTTGCAAAACATCCTAAATCTTTTGGTGTGAACAATAGATAGTGGATGTTCATCACCAATTACCATAAAAGCAATAAAAAATATTGATTTGTTGCTTTCATAAGATGTTGTAGTCATTTCATTCTTCCCTCTTATAAGGTTAGGGGTCAAAAATATTTAGCCTCCTAATACGATCTTTTTTTTTACTACATGAATCAACATGTATCTTTAAATGAGAGGTTTCACCTTTTGAACTCCAGACTAACATCTTCTGACAATACATATATTCAACTTTTTCTATTTTTTCCATTGACCTAGCCTTATTGAAGTGTTTCCAAACTTCACTTCTAAATTGACCTGGACTTCTATCTTCACTTAGTGCGGGATTAGAAGTTTCCACTTCTGTCTCTAATATCATATTACAACTCTCCACTGAAGGAGTATACTCATCCATTTGAAACAATCAACATATAAATATATATGTTATTTATAATCATAATTGATAGTTATAAACATTGTACATAATAGAAGAACATAAATCATAATCATATAGTTAAAGTTTGTCAACTGTCACTTATACGGTCACATACACGGGCATGTATGTAAACGTGCAAGTCACTAAGATAGTGTCATACAACACATGGGTGTGTTGTATTTTCATAGACTTATACGATCACATACATAGGAGGGTATATGACCATATAAGTATTTGTAAATTTTTTCCATATTTACACGAAAACATACAAGCCCATGTGGCCATGTAAATTCCCAAAACTCATAGTCTCTTACATAGACACATATACGCCCGTGTATGTGACCATGCAAGTCTGCAAAACACCCCTATGGAAACAATCTTAAAAATTCCAATATTTCACAAATTCAATCTTCAATCAAAAGATTTACCTTGTGGGTGGGTGGCGACGAAGCAAAAAAAGATGGTGGCTAGGAAGTCAGGTAGCGAGGTTCAGGGCAACACGATGAAGGGGCAGTAGTAGTGAACTGAAATCTAGTATGAGAGAGAGAGAGTGAAGAAGGTAGAGGTTTGGATGCGGTAGGGAAGGAAGAATCGAAGAAGACAAAGGAGAGGGAGGGTGGAGGGAAAAGTATTTAACCTAGACTAAAACAACGTTGTTTTACATTAATGTCATTTTACACTTTGTAAAACGAAAAAACTTACAACAAAATGACTTCGTTTTGCTTGCAAATGAACACGATATCATTTTACTATAAGGTCTGTTATGCTCGAGTCTGAGTCTAGATCAACCCAGGCCTAACCTGTTGGCCTCACGCCAAGCTAGGCTCGAGCACAGTTGTCATCCCTCATATTATTCAATTTGTAGGAGCAAGAGGATGCTCGATATGTTTTTCCATCACCAATAAGGAAACCCCCAAGTCTCTAAAGAAGTTGAGGAAATAATTGATCCTTAGAGAACATAAACGTGATTTATATTTCCTTAAAGGTGGATCCTCAAAATAAGGACAAAGAGACACTCTTCCCCTTCTGATATATTGTAGGAGAAGGCTCCTCCTATACCAGATAACTCATTTATCGATAAAATCATGAGTGATTCACTTTTTCTAAAGTTTAAATTGCCTAATTTGGACACTTAAAATAGTGTGATGGATCTTACCAGTCATGTTGCACCCTATAAAAAAATGATGGATTTATAAAGAGTTATGGATGCATTAAATTGAAAAGTTTTCTTGTCTACTATAGCTATAGAAGTTAAGGATTGATATTAGATTATCTTAAGGGGGTTTGTATTAAAATTTGGACAACTCAAGCCTAAGTTTAAAGCTTTCCTTAACTCTTTCCGATGAGCTATATGGATAGGAGAAAGTCTTAAATAATATAACCAAATGTTTAGTATGAGGCCACCCAAGTGTTGAAACTGAATTCTATAATAGTACTCGTTGCTTTTCCAAAAATATATGTGTCACCTCCAATCTATATGAAGATCTCTTCTAATGGATAAGGTACGTACCTTAGAACAACATAAGTGAGCATAAAGGTATATCATATTTAAAGAACTAAAACATTTTTTGAAGAGGACCAAGTAAAGTAACCATCTTTTGGAACTAGGGAAAAGGAAAAAGAGAGAGTAAATTGTCACTATCGCAAGAAAAGAAGATTAAGGGAAATGGGTGAACAAAAAGGGAAGTAAAAAGACTCACAAACTTGAGGATACAACTTTCCTGTAATTAAACACATCCTTGAACCATATCATCAATTATGTTAAAACTGAAAAATATCATCAATATACATAATCCATTAGTTAGCAACCTCGAGTTTAGATGATTAGATAAAGATTATAAGTAAGAGATTAATGACTGTCGAGACTTACAAAAGGCCATCAACTTATTGAAGAAAGAGTAGCTTAGTCATTTTGATTTTGAAAATACTGAAGTTGAAGACAAGAGGAGATGTAGAAACAAGTCTCGAGCATATGAGCATAAGCATAAGCCTAAGGTGGCATCCCAAGAGTTGGTGTTATAAATAACATTATAGGAGGAGACTCATGTGTAAGCGAAACTCAATTAAAGAAGTTTGTATGCAAGGTTAAGGCTTCTATTAATATCGTAAATTAATTTAGGGAAAAAAGGAAATATATAGGGTAAATTGTATTTGAGAATAAGGATCATAAGTTAGCCAAACCTAAGGATGATGTGATGGTGATTATATACCTTAGCTAACCATAAAGTATAAAGCTCATATGTAGCACCCCACCCTCTCGAGACACGTACCCGACATCCTATGTGATATCCGAGTACGTATCCCGCAAAGGTGGCATCCTAGAACAGTCAAACAGTTGAACTCATTACAAATTTTTTTTCCAACAATGCACGCATGTGCAGAAATCAATAATCAAGTCGGCCCATTTTATTCATAAACATTTTTAAACACAAAGTTACAATCAGTATACAACTCATCATAATTTCACTAGTCACTTAGGCAATGATTTGAATTTCGTACCGTACCGACCAGTACTGTTGGACCCCGTTACCGGAGCCCAACTCCGGATCCTGTAACATGAAACTTAATCATTTTACCTTGTAGGGTTTATT
>JANZLH020000414.1:1147364-1158888 GCA_026770325.2 Erythroxylum fimbriatum
GTCGGACCTTTCATACTTTGATTTGCAAGTTGGGCATGTGTAATATCTTTGCACCAACTTGAGGGGGAGTGTTGACAAATATGGAATGTGTATAATTAGGTTGACAGATATGGAATGTGTATAATTAGGATTCTTCCGTTATTATACTTCCTTAATTAGTTCTTCCTTAATTAGGATAGCTTTTCCTATATATTCATGTGTATATACCTTGTAAATGATTATTAGAGAATGAAATTCTTCAATTGTGAATCGCTTCTCTTGTCTTAGCCTTGCAAAAATGGAAACATTATCTTTTGGAATGCCATTTCTTTTTCTGAATAGATCATTATAGACTTAGATATCTCCTCAACGAATGTATTACCACTAACGGATAGCAATGGCTTCTTATGAAATTTTTACTTTTCAACTTAATAATTGTGTATAAGGCAGGGAAAGATAATTCAGGGGCTAACTTGTTGTCAAGAAGCTACAATACGCTGATTTTTTCACTCTTGCACTTCCCATCTTGTTGGATTTTTCCAATTGAAGTGACGCCCTTCAATCAGATTTGTTTACTTGTGCGATTATGAAGGCCATTCACCAAAATCCTTCCCCTCAATTGGATTTTCAAATGGTGAATCATAAGCTCTATTTCAAAGAGTGTTATAGTTATTCCAAATGAGCCTTCTCTTTGTTGAAAGCTTCTCTTAGAATCTTATGCCACAGTTATTGCAAGGCCTCGTGGATATTTAAAGACCTTGAAGCATCTTTCTTTCAATTTTTTTCGGCCACCAATGAAGCAAGACTTCAAAACCTATGTTCAAAATTGCTTGTCTATTAACAAGTGTAACAAGCTAAATACCAAGCTTTAGCACTTGTTGGTCTTTTATAACCATAGCACATAGTAGAAAGAATATGGGAGGATATATTATTGGATCTCATTGTAGGACTTCCCAAATTTGGAGGCTATGACACTATTTTGTTGGTTGTAGACCGGCTTAGCAAATATTTTCATTTTATCGCAATTTCTCACCCTTATATTGCCAAGTCAATTGGTAATTTTTCCGCAAAGAAATTGTCAGTCTCTTTGGTATTCTTCAATCAATTCTGTCTAATAGGAATGTGATCTTTCTTAGTGCCTTTTGGTAAAAGCTTTTTAGACTTAGCAATACTAAACTAAAGATGAACACTTTATATCATTCTTAATCTGATGGGAAAATAGAAGTTGTCAATAGGTGCTTAGAAACTTGTCTGAGGTGAGTTGCTCAAGAGTAACCACATTCTTGGGGCCATTTTTTCCTATTGCAAAATTCTCCTTTAATACGAGGTTCTATACTTAAACCATAACAACTCCATTTAAGTTGGTTTATGGAAGAAACCCTCCTACCATTTTTCCTTTTGTTATTGGTGAAACATGCATTGCTACGCTTGAGGAACAATTTCTGACATGCAATGTTATGCTCAAGATCCTTAAGAAAAATCTCTCAAAAGCTCAAACAAGGATGAAGGAGCAAGTTGAAGTGCATCAGAGGGATCCAACTTTTCAAGTTGGGGACTCTACTACATTTGCAGCCATATTGTTAAAGACCTTTGGCTCGCTGCAGGTATGAATAATTGTCCATTAATTTCTTGGACCATACAGGATTGTTTGACCAATGGCCTATGAATTGGAGCTTCCTGAATCTTACAAAGTCCATCCAATATTCAACGTCTCTTTTCTTCAACCAACATATGGACAACAAGTTGCAAATCCTTCATCTCCACTTCCAATTAACGTTGATTATGAGCTCACCTTACCTTCAGAAAAGATTCTATCTCATAGATGGATTAGTAAAGCTAGTACTCATTCTTTAGAATTACTTGTTCAATGGGCAAATCATCCTTTTAAAGAAGCTAGTTGGGAGAGTTATGCTCTCATGGCTGAACACTTTTCTTATTTTTGTCTCGAGGACAAGGCAACTTTTCAAGGGATGCACTAATATGACGCCTTCCTTATGCACCTATATTAGAAGGAAATCAAAAAAAATCATGTGGGAAGCACAGAGCAATTGACCAAGTCAACTTATATCACTTTTTGGGTGTTCCACTTGTCTACTCTTCAGATCCTCTAAAGCAGCCACTTTCAACTCTTCAGCACTTCCCAACTAAAGCTGCTACTTCTCCCTTCTTCAATACTATTTAGTTCGTTTCTCTAAGTTTTAGGAGTTGGTTATTATCTTTGAGTGTTTAAATACTTGTTGGTGGTTTTATTTTGAGATCATTGACTCCAAATAACATCCTTGAGTACTTAAGATTCTTGCCTTAAACTTGCAAATAAAATTTCACTTTCCTATCTATAGTTCTATCACACCATCAATAAATATATTCCTAGTACCCTACCCATTAGCATTTCAATGATTTAGCATGTAACTACCATTTGAGGAAGAAATTTGATTCAGTAGTCTCTATGTGATTATTTTAACAAACATCCCATCTTTTTCTTATCACTGCTTCTTAATCACTTATCTTGGGAACCATAATGATTCAAACCACAGAAAGTAGATAAACTTAAATTCTCAACAATGCATTCGAGGAGCTTTAGTCATCAGTTGGATGTGGGGATCATAGACTTGCTAACTAATATTCATTGATAGTTATTTTGGTGGATTTATTTACTCAATTTGCCTAAATATATATCCTAATTTCATCTACTATAAAGAAAAGATTAATAAGAGAAATATTCTTCCTCCTATAGTTGTATGATGCCCACACCCAAAACTTTAAATCTTATTGTCTTAGTATATGGTTTCTTTGTTAAATTGTTTGACTAAAGTTTTACTTCAATAGAGGTTAATGATAACAAATAGAAGACATGTTCCTTGCACTTCTAGCAGAGTTCTTCATTTTGAATAAGGCATAAAATTTTCTCTACATGAGACTTATAAAGCATACATAAAGCAACTCTAACACCTATAAGCACATTCTAATGACAATGATCTACATCAACAAAATTATAAATAAATAAAAATTAGGACTTGAGAGTTTAAAAAGCATACCGTCACTGAAGATGCAGTAAATTTTTCCAAGTTAGTCTCCACTTTATGAAACCTTACATCCCTAATATCCTCAATCAATGATCGAACCTATAAAAAGAATCAAATGGAACTCTTAGCAAACGTACATAAGCACTAAATGGGACCTGCTGAATCTTTAAGCTCACCATGTAAATGTCAGGAATGTCATCACGTGCACTGCCATCAAGAACAAAAATTTTAATATTTGAATTTTTCCGGTTGTGAATTTCACAATCAAGTGATAATAGTTTAGCAGTTACTGGTCAAAAAGGAGTCTTGAGATTTCCACGTAATGGAAGGGTAATGGCTGAAATGCATGAGAATCTCGTTCACCTTCCAAAACCTGAGTCAAGTTTTCTAAAGCATGTAGAATGGTGAGAAAGATTAGAGTTTACAATTTGCTTTCTAGCAGGAACAATATAAAACAATTGGAAGTACACGTTAGGAAAGCCAAAAACTTGAAATCTTAAACAGTTTCATGAAACAACAAAAAAGCCAAGAACGCCCAGAGCAATGCATAGCATTGACATGAACAGCTACAACTAATTTGAAAAGAAAAGACAAGAAACTAATTTTCAAGGTTGAAGAGGGAGTTGCCGGTAACCCATTATAAGCAGTGCGTGATTGGTAAAAATATGTTCTCAACTGAAAATTGAGAAGTGAAATGATTAACGGATTTCTTTAACTGACCAATCAAACACTCAAAAGGAATTCACAACTCTTTAGATAAAAGGGTCCTTTGTTTAAGCAGTTCAATTTTCACTAAAAGGATAACAACCCCAACAGAAGAAGAACCCAGGCAGGCTTGTAGAGGCAAACCTTTAACCACAACTAATCTCTATGATATGAGACTATACCATCAAGTTCACACAAGAAAAAGTGACATCCATTCAATGGAGCTCATATGTGGGTGTTATAAGCAGAAACCCACCAATTGACATCCACTGCGGAGGCCTAATAGTGCATTTCCCTCGCTTCTTTAAAGCCACCGCTAACCACAGCGGCACTTGAGTCGCTATTTGCGGATAAAATGGACCATAATCGCCCTGCAACCATACCAAGTCAGTACATAATCAACGTAATTCATTACATAAATATATATTTAGAGAAGTGAGACAAAATAATTAGAGAAATAGAGAGGGAAAGGCAGAGAATTACACAGATAAAATTGAGAGAATCCATCCTGAGATTGGGAACAATCTCCACCAATTCATCTTCTGCCATGAACTCGATCTGGGTAAAAAAGACCCAATGCATTTTCAAGCAAGAACATCTAGAATCTTGTACAAAGTAGTTACATTTAATTATGAATTGCGCACATGCAAACAGACCTCTTCAGGAGAAAAGACAGAAACTTGACAGTCAGATTGCCCCGCCATTTCTACAAATACAAGAAGACCTAAGGTTTACTTATGCTATTAGATTAGAGATTCAATGGAGGCAACGGCAAACAGAATATGAAAAAAGAAAAAAGAGGACTAGAGCATTGAGATGCGAGTGTGGCCTCTGAATTTGCGGGTTTTATTTATGGCGCCAAATTTTGATCAAAATTAGCGGGAATAAGTATTCCCGTTTACAATAACAATTCTAAGCAATTTACACAAATACCCTTAAGTCATCTTTTCGGTATTCTAGGTGCGAGTATACAATCGTCATTTGAGAAAAGTGTGAAGTCAGCGCCTGGTATGATCTATGACCGCGAAATGATCATACGTATCAACGAAAAGCGAGATTGGGAAGTAGCATACTAACCAAATTTCTATTAGTTCATACCTTATCGATTGCTTATAATTTAATGATAAAATAATTTAAAGATAGTTTTTATTTTTGTATATATTTAGATGCATATAATAAAATTTATGAGATAATTACCCGTTACAATTGATAAGAAAAGAAAGGAACTTGTCGAGCTTTAAATTGACAGAAGAAAACAAAAGAGGATATACTGGAAACGTTTACTACACTATTATTCAAATATGAAATCGCCTTAATATAGGCATTACATGTAACGAAATTAGCTAATAAGAAGGAAACTACTTCCACTAACTTAGAAACGTGGACCACTCCACTTCCACATGAATTAAACTAAAAAAAAACTCCTAAAGACCAGGTCAAACAGAGTCTTCCAGATAAACATGAAACATAAATATTAAAATAATATCAACATCCTCCCTTGAACTAATATTCTGCAGAAGATTAGTTTAGAGAGATGAACTTCTCGTCCAGCATCGCCATTTTCAAATAGCAGCACTCTTTGAAGAGCATACTCCAAGCTTTCTTCGAAGCTTAACAAACACGGCTTGCTCAAGTGGTTTGGTCATAATATCAGCTACTTGATCTTGACTCTTGCAAAAAACCAGATCTATTGTTCCATTGTTGCAAAGATCACGCAGAAAATGAAATCTAACATCAATGTGCTTGCTTCTTCCATGTAAAACTGGATTTTTAGAAATTTTAATTGTTGAAACATTATCACAGTAGATAGTTGTTGGACCTTGCTGCTGATAATGAAGTGCTTCAAGCAATCTTTTTAACCAAATAGCTTGACAGGAACATGTTGCTGCTGCAATAAATTCAGCTTCCGTACTTGACAATGTAACAATTTGTTGCTTCTTTGATGACCATGATATAGCTCCAGAATTCATCATGAACACAAATCCTGAAGTGCTTTTCCTGTCATTCACATCACCTGCATAATCACTATCAGAAAAACCAATCAAATTGTCTTTTGTTCCAGCTGCATAAAAAATTCCATAATCACTTGTTCCTTTTAAATAACGAAAAATCCGTTTTGCAGCAGCTAGATGATTCTCAGTTGGATTTTCCATATATCGGCTTATTAAACTGACTCCATACATGATGTCAGGTCTTGTTGAAGTTAGATACATCAAACTTCCAACAATTTGCTTGTACAAAGTGGCATTTGTCTTCTTTCCTCCATCTTCTTTCATCAACTTTAAGCCATACTCAGTAGGAGTACTAACTGACTTGCAGTGTTCCATTTTGAACCTGTCCAAAATCTCAAGAGCATATTTCTTTTGTGAAATAAAAATACCAGCTGGTTACTACATAACTTCAATACCGAGAAAATAATGCATTAACCCCAAATTGGTCATTTCAAATTCACTCATCATACTTCTTTTAAATGCATCAATCATGACAATATCATTCCCAGTATATGTTAGATCATCAACATACAGACACACAACAAGCAAAGAACCATTATCGTCAAGCTTTGTAAAAAGAGTATGTTCATGAGCACATTTCACAAAACCTTCTCTAGCAAAATAAGCATCTATATGGCTATACCAAGCTCTTGGAGCTTGTTTTAATCTATATAAAGCCTTTTTTAATTTAAATACCTTTTTCTCATGACCTTTCTTCACATATCATGGCGGGCAAAGGAAGGGTTACAGCTCGTTCATAGACATTTGCAGACCGATAAATCCATCCTCTAATGGGGGTAAGAAGTATTGAATTACTTTCATTGATGATTTCACTCGGAAAACATGGATTTATTTCTTACGGGCAAAATCAGAAGCTTTTATTGCATTTAAAAGCTTTAAAACACATGTTGAAAAAGAGTCAAAAAAAAAATCAAAACTCTTCGAACTGATCGTGATGGGGAGTACTGTTCGAAGGAGTTCGAAGATTTTTGTAGTGAACAAGGCATTAGAAAAGAACTAATAGCTGCCTATTCACCACAACAAAACAGAGTATCGGAAAGAAAAAATAGAACAGTTATGAATATGGTGAGAAGCTTGCTGGCAAAGGGAAATGTTCCGAAAATTTTTTTGCCCAAAGCAGCGAATTGGAGCATTCATTTGTTAAACAAAAGTCCCACTTTTCCTGTTCAAAATCTGACACCAGAAGAAGCATGGAGTGGACGAAAACCAGCTGTAGATCACTTCCGTATTTTCGGTTGCATTGCATATGCACATGTACCAGATGATAAAAGGAAGAAGTTGGATGAAAAGGCCGAAAAGTTTGTTTTTCTTGGCATAAGTGAAGCTTCCAAAGCGTATAAGTTATTCAATCCTGTCACTAAGAAGATTGTAATCAGTAGAGATGTGATTTTTGGTGAAGAAAATACATGGAATTGGACTGAAAAAGGTACAGACAGCTAGCCTATACAACTCAATTTTGATGATATTGTTGCCCAGCCGGTGCAAATTCTAGATGCAGACCAACAACCAGTGATTACTGATCCAGCAGAAGTCATACGGCCCCGTGAAAGAAAAAGACGCCCCGTGAAAGAAAAAGACCTACTTGGATGACAGATTATATAAGTGGAGATAATTTATATGATGATGATTTGACTATACATTTTGCTTTATTTGCAGATTGTGACCCTCTTATATTTCAAGAAGTTGTAGAAGATTCAAAGTGGCAAAATGCAATTGATGAAGAGATGAGGTCCATAGAGAAAAATAATACATGAGAGTTGGTAGAACTTCCAGAGGGGCAAAAATCCATTGGAATTAAATGGGTTTATAAAACAAAGTTGAACAAAGATGGCAATATTGACAAGTATAGGGCACGACTTGTCGTGAAAGGGTACAAACAAGAATTTGGGGTTAATTACAAAGAGGTGTTAGCGACTAACATAAGAGCAACCTGCTCTGATACTATGTTAGAATTTGCAATGGGCCTACGGGCCCACACGAGAAGGAAAGTTAGACCACATACAAGTCCAAGTGAAGTTCCATCCTAAACCAATTGGTGATAGGTAGAGTAGCCCACTAGACTTATATGTTAGTTTACTTTCCTCTCTTTCTCCAATATGAGACAACTCTCACTCAAGTCCGACTCTTTATATTTCAACATAAACATCCAATGATTCGACTTTGAGCTCAGGTTTAATTTCGATTTATCTTATCCGAATTAGTTTGTAGGTTAGAATTTTTATGAAAAATTACGTTATTTTGAATAGAAAGATTATTTGATTATTAGAAATTAAAAATATATATTTAATCTAATTTGATTCAAATTTAAACATAAAATTTTAAATTAAACCTACCAAAAAATAAGTAATTTAAGAATAAAAGTAATTTTATTTTATTGGTAATCATTCATAATCAAATGAAAAACTCCATTTAAATAGTTATTTAGACATTCAAAATTTTTAAAATTTTTATATTTTAAAATCAAATGTAAATTTTAACTTAAAGTATCTCAAGTTTATAAAACTCAAGTTTCATTTCATGCTATTCTTTTTTTGATATATTAAATAATTGTTTTATTCAAAATGACATTAATTTATTTTTCTCATAATTGTTAAGTCTCAGGTTAGATTAGGTCCGGAGAACCCGAGCCACGATCAACTCGAACATGATCTGTTGATCTAGAGTCAGGCCAAACCCGACCCTAAATACCATCCCTATTCAACGGCCAATTACAAAAACATTTTCATGGAATAAGTACTGTTGTATTGATGAATGATGGGCGCCAAGCTCTGTTTGGTTTAATCAAAATTTCTAAGTAGGGATTGGTTGAATATCAAACAATTAATTCAAAATCTACAAAATTTATAAGATTATAATTAATTAATTAATTAAATTGACCTCTCCTTTATTTTATGGCATAGAACTATTTTTATATGAAAATTTATAATTTATAATTTATAAATCTTAAATATTCTCATCAAAATTTAATTTATAGTTCAAAATTTTCTTTTTTTAATGAAATCAAATTATAAATATGCCAAGTAACCGCTCATAAGTCACAATTTTATTATCAGTACCGCTCTTCCTTCTCATCGTCCCGATTCAACATAATATTAATAGAAATATTTTAATAGCATTTATAACATATTTGTGTAAAAAATTAATTTTAAAAAATTAATGAAGAGATTAATTAATAATTTTTATAAATTTATAAAAATTTTAACCTTCTCTTTTTAAATATAAAATTACGATACTTTTAAAACAAAATTTCACAATTTTTTTCAGAACCAAAAGGGGTTTCTAACTAGCAAAAGAGCTACCTTTTGTCTCGTAGTGGTCAGAGAGTTATTGAAAAGCCCTTTGGAGTGGTTAAGTTGATGGAGTGGGATTGTCTCGTAGAGGTCGGAGGGTTATTGAAAAGTCCCTTGGAGTGGTTAAGTTGATGGAGTGGGAGGATGGAGTCAAAAGGTCATGTCTTTAATCCTGCTATCTACACTCTTTCGATCAAAACTTTCGTATAAGGCTTGCTTAGTGCGGAATACCCGATTGGCGTGAATTATAGGCTATTACGTTAATCCAAAAATTTGGTTCTTTCGTTTCCAAAAAAAAAGTTATTGAAAAACATAATGATGGATTGATGGCAAATTGTCTATTGAGATTAATACATAATTTTCATCCTTACCCTTAAATCAAATTTAGGAATAAGGATAAGTTGGATTGGATCAGATTCACTTATAATTTGGTTTGAATAGATCCAATTTTTAATAAATAGTAAATAATTTGAACAAATTAATATTTTAATCAACCATATGTTATTTCTTTGATTTCAAGTTAAATCAGATGAGATTGTAATATCAAGACAACTTTCTATATTTTTGTGTTGCATGCGTGTAAGATTATACGACGTTGTAGAACGTAAGATATAAAGAGTTTCTTCAAATTATAATTTAGTATATGATTGAAAAATCAAATAAGCTCAACTGTAAAAACTTAGAAACTTAGAAATGATTGATTATTCAGTTTAGTTTTTAATTTTTCAGTTTAATTTATTTTAATAACTCTTATTGTTAAAATCGAGTTTAGTAAATTAATCAAATTTTAAATTGGAACAAATCAATTAATTTTTATTTAATAGTCTCTTTTTCAATTAAACTGTAATTTTTTGATAAATAAAGAAAGTTATATTTTAAAATTTTTAATTTTATTTAATATTTAATTAGTTTTATAATAATTTAATGCCAGTTGATTCTTTTAAATTTTAAACCTTTCTAATTTATTAATTTAAATTTCAATTCCTTTTTAAAATATTAAGAAAAACAAAAGATCCATATAGCACTGCGAGCAAGAAGAAGACAAAGAAGAGCATAGTTGGGCCTCACGTCCAAGATTAAATGAGCTAGTGGAGCATCTCTTTGTATGGGTACTTTGACGGACTCATATCATGAAGATCTCGTAACTTAACGTTTAAAGGCTGTGGAGGCCCATGTTTCCTTCCCCTCGTCTACTCCCCTCACCGAGTTGTGTCTCAAATCATTGTATAAAGAGGAAGTCATTCTGGAATAGGCCGGACTAGATCCCACCTCCTACTAATTTAAAGTTCACGTATGTAGTTATTTAAAATTTGAGGTTAAAATTTTGCCTTCCGTAAAAGATTTACCTGGCTCAAGCGGGAATCAATTTGAGTGTGAATGGCTTAAAAGTACCTTCTTATAGTTAGGATCCTTCTAGAACACCTCGTAGGCAACGAGAAAAAAAGAAGCTCAAGCATGAGGCTCGACTACTTCTTTTTGTCTCATTTGTTGCATAAAGTGATATTCTTTTTATCAATAATTAAAAAACTCAACCAATTTAATCGGTTCAATTATAAAAATTTTAAACTATCTAACTTTTCGATTTGATTTTTTTTACTAATTTTTGCATTTAAAAACTAATCAATTTATTAATTAATCGATTAATTTTTGTAAATTAATAAGTTCTTATACACAAAAATAAATAAATAAAATTTTATTTTATAATAATATTTTTAATTAAAGTTTAAATTATTCAATGGGTAAATACAATATTTTTTAATTATATTTCAAATTATTTATTTTAATTTAAGCATTAGCCAATTTTATAACGCTCCAATATCAGTTAAATCTTTTAAACCTTAAATCTCATGTCTCACTGATTTAACTTTCAATTCGATTTTTAAAACATTAATTTTTATCATTAATTATAACTTTTTATTTTATTTCACTCACTCAATGAAATGAAGTTATCATGTTAATCAAATATAATAATCATACCAAGCTATTTCTAAATTTGAAGCTTAAAATATTTTTTAATTTTAATTTAATTTAAAATCGATTAAAATAAATTTTATTTATTAATTTCAATGAGAATCGAAACAAATTCAAATTATTTTACCCTCAAATTATTCTTTATTATCGATATTACTCTTCTTTCTCATCGTCCTTATTCAATATAATATTAATAGAAGTTTATTTTAATAGCATTTATAATGGACTTGTGCAGAAAATTAATTTTTAAAAATTTTAAAAATTTTAAAAAGATAATGAAGAAATTGATTATTTTTTTTATAAATTATAAAAATTTTCACCTCTTCTTTTTAAATATAAAATTATGATACTTACTTTTTAATAAAAAATTCCAATTTTTGTTGGAACCAAAATGGGGTTCTAACTAGCAAAGGAGCTACCTTTTATCTAAGAGAAGTTGGAGAGTTTTTTAAAAGCATATTGAAAAAACCAAAAACTTGTCTATTGAGACGAATACCCACCGCCGTGACGGCGGCCCTCGACGAGGCGGGCCTGCGGCCCGAGG
>JANZLH020000414.1:1158988-1181791 GCA_026770325.2 Erythroxylum fimbriatum
ATAATAATAAGTTTAATAATATAGTTAAGAATAAAAAATTGATAAATTTAATAATAAGTAGAAAATTTATAACAATAATAATAATAATAATAATAATAAGAAGGACATTTTGGTGTTTTTGTTACTTATTCTTTTCTTATTACAAGTTTATATTTTCAAACTAAACATTGGAATAGAAATCCTTTCTCTATTCCATTTCCTAAACCAAACAAAGTAATACTCATTCTGTTCTATTCTTTATCTTTTCTATTATTAAGAATAGTTATTCTATTCCCCACCTATTCCATTCCTTGAACCAAACAGGCCGTATAAGAAATACACACCTGTCTAGTCTAGTCTAGTCCGATCCTTCAATTTTAAAAAGTATAAACAAAAGCTTCTTGTTTTGTCGAGGGGTAAGCGCCGTGCCTTTCCAATTCTGTTCTTTATTTCTGGTGGGGGTGCTGGACTCCATTTGCTTAGTTGTGGGCTCTTAATAATATTTAGACCCATTTCTGTTAGTAATTGGAGAGCTTGAAGTTAAGAGGAAAAGATAACTTCCCATCAATGACACACAAGTAGCTTTCATGGGTCTATAAACAATGGAATCTTTGTTGGTTTAGCTTAATAATGCGTTTAAAAAACTTTAGGTAAAGGCCATGTTCGATGGGCTTTTGACTATTGACCTTGATTAGGAATATAAGAAAGTCTTTTTGTGTGTGGAATCCTCCCCACTCTATACAAATGACGTGGTGTATACTATATGATAACAACAAAGAAATAAAAGAAAGGCTTGTTTTGGGAACAGGAATCCTGAAATTATGGAAGGATTAGGACATCAAAGAAACAGTAAAAGGAGCAGGGAGTTGACCTTTTGGGTGCTTATACATGACAAAGCCGTGTTTTAGCGAAAAGGGTATTCACAGAAAGCAAAAGAAGGAAACACAAAGCCAAGGATGAAGAAGAAGAAAGATTTGTCCAAGTTTAGATGGTAACTTGGAATTATTCATGCTTTTTGGTTGAGAGTCCATTACATGATCTACTTTGTATGCAAAGAATGATTGAATCGACTTTGAATGGATGATCCTAGCTTAATAAGCAAGAGAAAGATCAAAAGCCAGTTGATCTAAACTCTGTAATTTTCAGAAATTGTTTAGATCAACTTGGGAATATGGGACACATTATTGGATAATACGATTGTCATTGTAGGACATAGATTTGGCGAAATTATTAAGAGTCAAATCTGAAGTTGGAGGCAAGAGAAAATGAAGAAGACATATGTGAGAGCAGTAACCAAAATCATTGAATTTATCAGTTTGATTAGATGGGAAAATTAACCTTTCGAGGATCATGGACCCAATGGATGTAATTGATGGAATTTCATTTAAGCAAATGACAAATCTTGTCTTGGATCTATGATGTGCGGTTGCATTATTAGGGACTAAACTATAATTTAAGAGCTTCACGTCATATTTGACAACCTAATTGCACGTGTGCCAAGTACCAAGAAGATCAAAGTCTCGTATGGCTCCATTTGGTAGACCAGACCATTCTCAGGGTCCACCATCTTTTGCAAACCCAGTGAGCAGCTTCTTCATACACTTCGTGCCTGTGTGAACATGTGCATTTACAAATTGTGGATGGCTACGTTCTTTTTTATAACTTGTACATCCACAATTCAGGTACACGACACCAATAAAGAGTAAGGACTCTGACTCTCCCATCTCCACCACCGCTCTCATGTGCAGCTCATCTTGCCAAAACCACAACTGGACAATAATAAGAATATTAAATACTTGCACTACTAGGGCAGGTAGTAGGCAGCATGGTACTGGCATGAGCATGATATCTATAAACTAAGCTGAAGACATTTGCAGCTTCCACTACCCTTTTTAAAGTATATTTACATCTTCTGCCACATATGAAAAACTTGCAATTCTTTTATCAGAACATGTGCCCTTCTATTCCTAGTGTTTCTACTAAGCCATACACATGATCTGATTCCATTCACAAGCACCTTGCGTTGATGAGATCTGCTAGTTTAGTTGAGTATTTGATCTAGATCCATAACACACTGGATTTTCACCTATCTAGTTTCTCAAGGGAAAAACTTAAGCAGACATTATTTACGGGTGGAAAATGGGATCAACCTTGTTTTTGTATGAGAAAACCATCGCTATCTTACAAATGTAACCTCTCTTTTCTTTAATTTCCAAGATAGGGGAGCTTTTTTCAAGTTGACTGTGACCAAGAAAGGTAATAAAGAAAAGAAGGTTGGATGAGGGACCATTGAATGTATGTAATATACTTGTTCTTCCATGTATGTTTCATCTAGTCTCTCATCTCGTCTTTTGATGCTATTCTTGTCCTTTATTGTTTCTCAAAGTTTGGCTCATTGATATCTTCCTTTACTGTTACTATTTTTTCTTTTGCATAAGTTTTACAATCATGACATAGTATAGATGTTTTGCACATTTACGTGAACACCCTCCAGCTCTACTTGTCAAATTGTGGTTTATATTCAGACAGAGATGGCAGGTGAAGATGAAAAGTTATGTATCTACCTTCAAAAACAAAAGGCCCTTGGGGTCCATTCATTTATAATGTTCAATCATTTTACGCATTCAATCTCAGTAGGAATTGCATGAAAACTTCTGCTTTCTTCCGAATTTTCCGTCGCTCCTGTCTACCAGAATAGATGCATATCAATCCAATTTCTTTCATAAAGTAACCAGAATTATGTTCTTATCATCAAGGCTTTGCTTTATTTTATTTCTCGTTCTTCGTGGCCAAACCAGAAGTTCCAGCATTTTAATAAACTGTCATAATGATCCTGAAAAGAACCACTTCCATAAATCCTGAGGAATAAACTAGAAAGGTAAAAGAAAAGACAACTTAATTGACAAACAAAAGCCTAAAACTTTAGTTTCTGATGGTGTTGGTGACATAATAATGCCAAATGCAGTGCCACAGTGCTGCTCATCAGCTAATTCTAATTGTAAGCAATCTCTATTCTTCTTTCTTTTTGTGAACTATTTGAATGTTAATCCACAATCTACAATATAAGCTGATGCGATTGTTGTTCCTTCCACTCGAAGCCAATCTTTGTTTTCTGCTAAATTTTAATCCATCATAATAACTAAGACCACTCGACAGGATTACTAGCTTTGCAGTTCTATAAAAACATACATTCAATTCTTCACATATTAACATGTGCAGATCGCTACTCAGCCAGATTCCACATCAACATCAATAACCAAAACCAGAATAGGAATAACGAATACAGATTCAGATCCCTTAAATACTTGTAATATTGCTGTAAATGATTGAAAAAGACTCGCTTTTTATGCTGCTCTATTCTCATGACAATTAAGTTGACCTTTTATTTTTGATGTATTGTTTAGTAGATCTTTAGTTAATTTAATTGAAAATGGACAAAGTCTATAGTAAGGTTTTCTAATCCATTGAAAAATTAAAAGTTCAATATAAACAGTAACCACATTTATTCATGGACCACCAGAAAAGGCACAATCATCTTTACTTTATTGGATCTAGAGTGAAAACATTCAACTGTATCTGATCTTTTATCTAAATTTATCAGTTACAGGGTAAAGTTCAATTCAATCAACAATAAGAAAGAGATACTAATCTTTGATTTAAACCAATATGAACCATAACCATATCTGTCAATCAAGAATCTTAGATTTATGAATTTCACTTTCTTAACTAACTTTGACATGACTACAAAGGATGAAACAAGATAGTTCTACATGACTGCAAAAAGAGTTAAAAAAAAAAGGGGAACTTGGATTAGCAGTCATTGTATAATCACTACAGTTTTTTCGGTAAAAATTGATCAAAGTTATGTCCTTGCTACCATATGTAATGTAAGAAACAGAGCTGGCATTTGAAAGGGAACTACAAAATAACCTCTTTTTTGAGATTTTGACAGCAACAACCAAAAAAGTGCGTTACAAGAACACCCACTTGAATAAAACCAAACATCTATCTGCATCAACCTCTGTTAGCTAACAACTAGACTAATGCCATTAATAATAAAAAAATTGTAAAAAAGAAGGTGGTCTTGGATCCAGATCTTCTGCATTTCTTCTATAAACAAAACATGGGGTTCCTCCCTCAACAATCCCAAAACAGATAAACTGTTCTCAACTCTTAACAATGCCTGCATCTCCAAGGAATCTCTCACTTTCTCCCAATATCTTCTCTTTCACCTTGCTTCTATCAATAAATTCTCTTCTCTTTCATTCCTCTCACTCCATAGATGAACAAGGACAAGCTCTTTTGACATGGAAGAACAGTTTAAACAGCTCAACAGGTGTGTTGAATTCGTGGAATCCTTTAGACCAAAGTCCATGCACATGGTTCGGGGTCAGTTGCAACTCAAATGGCAACGTTATCGAGATAAGCTTGAAAGCAGTTGATTTGGAAGGTCCACTACCATCAAACTTTCACTCTCTCAAGTATTTGAAGACCCTTGCCCTTTCATCTACCAACCTCACCGGTTCGATTCCCAAAGAGTTTGGAGAATACCATGAGCTTAGTTTCCTTGACCTCAGTGATAATTCTCTCTCAGGTGAAATCCCAGAGGAAATTTGCAGGTTAAGCAAACTTCAAAGGTTATCTCTCAACACAAATTCTCTTGAAGGTGGGATTCCAGCTAATATTGGAAACCTTTCAAGTTTAGAGTATTTGACTCTCTTTGACAATCAACTCAGTGGTGATATTCCAAAAAGCATTGGAGCTTTGATCAGGCTGCAAATTTTCCGAGCTGGTGGGAATAAAAATCTTAAAGGTGAGCTGCCTCAGGAGATTGGAAACTGCACCAACTTGGTTGTGTTAGGCCTGGCTGAGACCAGCATTTCCGGCAATCTTCCTTCGTCGATTGGAAAGCTGAAAAGAATTCACACTATAGCCATTTATACAGCATTTTTGTCTGGTCCTATCCCTGAAGAGATTGGAAACTGTAAGGAGTTGCAGAACCTATACTTGTATCAGAATTCTTTATCTGGTCCGATCCCGAAACGAATTGGGGAACTCGCCAAGCTTCAGACTTTACTCTTGTGGCAGAACAGTTTAGTAGAAACAATCCCAGACGAGATTGGAAGATGCTCTGAGCTCAAAGTTATTGATTTGTCTGAGAATTTTCTTACAGGAAGCGTACCTAGAAGTTTTGGAAACCTTTTGAAGCTCCAAGACCTTCAACTTAGTGTTAACCAGTTATCAGGCACCATACCGATTGAAATCTCAAATTGTACGGCCCTCACTCATCTTGAAGTAGACAACAACGATTTATCTGGTGAGATAACTGCGGCTATTGGCAACCTTAAAAGCTTGACTCTTTTCTTTGCCTGGCAGAACAATCTAACTGGTAACATACCAGAAACTCTGTCAGAGTGCCAGAACCTTGAAGCTCTTGATTTATCTTATAACAACTTCTTCGGTTCTATACCCAAAAAGATTTTTGGACTGAAAAATCTTACCAAACTACTGATACTTTCAAATGAATTGTCTGGCTTCATAACACCTGACATAGGAAACTGCACCAACTTGTACAGGTTGAGGTTAAATGGAAATAGACTGGCTGGTACTATTCCATTGGAAGTTGGAAATTTGAAGATTTTGAACTTCGTTGACTTGAGTGACAATCATCTTGTTGGAGGTATTCCCCCGTCTATAGCTGGATGCAACAACCTAGAATTTCTTGATCTCCATTCAAATGGAATCACAGGTTCTATACCTTCTGCTTTACCCAAAAGCCTACAGTTTCTGGATGTTTCAGATAACAGGCTTACAGGTATATTGGCCCCTATCATTGGTTCATTGACAGAACTAACCAAACTCAATTTGGCAAAGAATCAACTTTCTGGTGCTATCCCAGCTGAGATATTGTCATGCAGTAAGCTACAATTGCTGAATCTTGGGGGCAATGGTTTCTCTGGGGAAATTCCTAAGGAACTTGGTCAAATTCCTTCTCTGGAGATCTCTCTCAATCTTAGTTGCAACCAAATCTCTGGTAGGATCCCGTCTGAATTTTCTGGTCTCACTAAGCTTGGAGTACTTGACCTCTCACACAACAAGCTTGAAGGCAAGCTAGATGTTCTAGCAGCCCTCCAAAATCTTGTTTCTCTTAATATCTCTTTCAATGACTTCTCTGGTGAATTGCCCAACACCCCATTTTTCCGTAAACTTCCTCTCAGTGACCTTGCTTCAAACCGAGGTCTCTACATTGCTGGAGTGGTAGTGACACCAGCTGATCGAATGGGAGCAGAAGGACGTGCTAGATCAGCGGCGAAGATGGTTATGTCTGTTCTCCTTATTGCAAGTGCAGTCTTAGTTCTCCTAGCAATCTATATGCTAATCCGAACTCGTATTGCCGGCAGGAGGAAGATGGAAGATGGCAATTGGGAGATAACTTTATACAAGAAGCTTGATTTCTCCATTGATGACATTGTTAAGAATCTAACGTCATCGAATGTAATAGGCACAGGTGGCTCTGGAGTAGTATACAGGGTGATAATTCCAAATGGTGAGACGCTAGCTGTTAAGAAGATGTGGTCATCAGAAGGGAATACGGCATTCAATTCTGAAATTCGGACACTTGGTTCAATCAGACACCGAAACATTGTCAGTCTTTTGGGCTGGGGTTCTAACAGAAATTTAAAGCTTCTCTTCTATGACTATCTACCAAATGGAAGCTTGAGCTCGATTCTCCATGGTGCTGGCAAAGGAGGAGCTGAATGGGAAGCCAGATACGGTGTTGTGTTGGGGGTGGCTCATGCACTAGCATACTTGCACCATGATTGTGTGCCAGCAATACTTCATGGTGACGTTAAAGCCATGAACGTGCTGTTAGGACCAGGCTACGAACCTTACTTAGCTGATTTTGGATTAGCAAGAATTGTGAACAGCATTGCTTCAGATGACTTATCAAAACCTTGTCAAAGATCACACCTTGCCGGTTCTTATGGATATATGGCTCCAGGTACTCATCACTCTAATTAGTCATTTCAGTTCACTTCAACCCAAAAAAAAACAAAAAGATTTTGCAAGTAATCTTTGCTTATATTTTGTTGGTTTTCTTTTTCATTTTTATGATTGTGTAGAGCATGCATCAATGCAACGTATCACTGAGAAATGCGATGTGTACAGTTTCGGAATTGTACTTTTAGAAGTTCTAACAGGAAGGCATCCCTTAGACCCAACATTGCCCGGTGGTTCGCACTTGATTCAGTGGGTTAAGGAACACCTAGCTACCAAGAAAGACGCAGTTGACATTCTTGATCCGAAGCTTAGAGGAAGAGCTGACCCTACCACCCACGAAATGCTCCAAACATTAGCTGTTTCATTTCTCTGCATAAGTAGCAGAGCTGATGATCGTCCTACAATGAAGGATGTGGTTGCAATGCTAAAGGAGATTCGACACGTTGAGGCCTCGAGGCCTGAAGCTGACATTTCAAAGGTTGCTCTAACAACGGTTCATTGTTCTCCTCCTGCTAGGATTATAGTTTCACAAGGCTCTACTAATTGCTCCTTTGCTTTCTCTGATGATTCCATCTGATATTATTACTGAAAAGAGCGCAATCGAAGTGGGAAGTCAAGCATAATTTTGTCCCTTCTCGTGTTCTTCTCTCATAGAGTTGTAATTCCTGGCATTATAAGTTGTAATAAATAATCCCTAATGGATAATAATATTTTTAAAAAAAGAAGTACTTGAGAGGTTTCGAGTTGGTAAATAACTTGAATAGTAGACTAGGCAGTAGGATGGCAATGGTTATTTGGATGGATGCAGAGTATGCAGAAGCTGGACCAATGATCGCTTGCTTTAGATCTATACAATTGCATTTAATGTATGCAATAGGATTCTCTCTCTATTTTTATCCCATGCCATAGTAGAAAAAGTCTTTCGACATGGTCCCACGTTTGTTAAGTTCACATGTGCATGTGCCGAGCCGTCTGAGAGGGACTTTCCAGCGATGAACCAAAAAGAACTCTTCCAATACATGCTAACCTTGGCTTATAAGACTCTTTATTAGTTGTCCTAATTCAGAAGCACGTGCACTTGCACGACCATCGTACCTCTATTTACAAGATGCAAAATAGTGTCCTGTAAGCTAACCTTGATCACATGCAATGGCATTGGAACCCAGCCCGCATCAAAATCACCGTCAGGACAAAGAACTTCGACATCTTTATTTACTAATAGTACAAGAGCTCAAACTTCATGCTTTGAAATCCATCAAACGATCAGGTTTAAGAGTTTATGCGTACGCTATACAGTACAGAGGAACCAAGTAAACTACTGACTTTTCAGAGCTACACGTAAAAAACGTTGACATTTGATCCAACATAATTAACGAGATCTTAGTGAAAGAACTGCACTTCACGGGTACAGGAATAACACCATTTTCAGTATAAACAGTCCTGTGTCAACTTGCTGCTTTGTCTTGGAGTAATGCTACCATGAAGGTGGACTTACATTCTACACGGATTAGATGTCACTAAAGCAGACTGACGCAAGATGAAACGTAGCACAGTACCGGCTGTAGTGGCCAAAATTTTGACCACAACGCTGCCTGCTAATGGAGACAGTAACTCTACTCAAGCGATGGGACGGACCATTGTCTGAATTTGAAACGGCCCACATTCCTTGTGTGGCACATGGTGATCCTTATTGCACTCCAAGTGAGCTTCTAACTTCTTCAAGACAATGCAAATGAGCCAGAGTCAAAACCACGATGCTGAAGCCATTGAATAATTCTTGATTTACGTGCCTCTTTTGGAACATCCTAACCACTAGCCACTGCTTTGAAGCCTGAACCATTATATGATCCTGGATTCTTTGACATGCCAAGCTTTGGATCTTGATCTCCATATCAATCATCGTTGAAAACTAGTTTTATTGCCTTGTCCATGTCACTATTGACTTACTCCTTTACTATTACAAGGCCTGGTCAAACAATGCGGCTGCAATATTTAGTGACCAATACCAACTTCTGAAAATAACAGATATTGAAATTATGATCATTATGCTTGTCTGTTCAAGTGGATTTATCACTAACTGTTGCTAGAAAGGAAATTTCTTGCTGTTAATACATATTAAGAGGCAGTTTTGTAATATGAAGTTTCCATGCCAAAACATTACTAAATTCAGCCATATTTTAAATTCATGTAACCAAAGTGACTGGTGATAACCTACAGACTACCATAATCGGGGTTAGCCAGTTTTGCCATTAATCTACAGAGTTCTATATCTACAACGTTGCTTCTGGTCCTATCCAGACTAATTGGTTCTTCCCATAATATAGAAAATATTTACATTGCCTACTGACTACAGAAAAATTCAGGATTAACATAATTGACCTTTGAAAGATTCCACTACATTTGTATCGATAACATCTATTCAGATTCCACTGCATCTTACCGATTGTTATTATGAATGCACAAAACCTAATGCTTTCTCTGTCAGCAATCACAAGAGCAAAATAGAAAATTAGTGAGATCAAGTCACAATAATTATTGCTCGATCCCTCCTCCAAAGATCTCTTTTCTAGCCATATTGCACTAACATCCCAATAATTCAAATGCCATAAGATGCCACAGAACTACAATTACAATTCTAGGTTTAATGAAGAATAAATGACATTATTTGTATGACCAACTACACTAGCTTACAAAATCTACACTTGAGAATAAAACAGAAATTGGTCAGAAATTTCAACCAAATAACCAATTGACAGCAATTGTTATTGGTAAACTGAATCCTATACTTACAAATGTCACAAGGCACAAGAGGAAGCTAAATTGAATTTCTTCCATTAGACATAGTTGAAGATCAAACAATAGTCATCAATAACAGATAAAGAATGGAGCAAAAGCAAGTAATCAGTCTCAACCACTTGTTGAGAAGTTAAGTGTGAGTAGAAATCCTACATTAGAAATAGATAGAACTAGTGAAAAGCATATAAATGGAAATGATTCATAAATCTAATGCGTTAAAGTTTTGGGTTGAAGTGTGGTATCAAAGTTTACGAATATGTTCTCTCACTAGGATCATGATAAAGATTTTCCTTGTAAGTGACTATGCGGATCCATACGAATGTCCAAATTTATAGTTATGAGCCTAAATTTCCAGCAAATTCTTTGCATTAATGCATATGTGCATAATAGCTAAGCTTAAAAGATCCAAATAGTAAGCATATATGATGTCTAAGAAATGACGAAACATATGCATATGTCTAAGCAGAAAGCACACTTTAACCTTGTAGCAAGTAACTCAACTGCCAATTTCTCAGCTTCTTGCTGAGATTTTAATGTCAAGTAAATGTTCTATTGGAATCCTTGTCTCCTTAATAACATCCTCAGTCTCTTCCACGAATTTGTTGTTGGCAACCCTCAAGTTCATATGATCAACTTCTTTTCCTGACATTTTGATGAATGAATTATGTTGGGTGCCGTTTGACTGGCAACACTTTTAAGATAGAACACTTGAAGGTAATCCATAGATTTAAAAAGATGAAACTCTCGCTTATTGTCAGTGAAGAGATGTATCATAACTGATAAATTAGAATTCCAATGGAGCCACGACAGAATACACCAACAAGTTGAAACTCTCTATACATCACTTAAAAAAGAAGAAATTTTCAGAGCACAAAGTTTCCTCTTTCATCAAGTGCATCATGAATTTCGTTCTTCTGAGCCTTCTGGTCTAAACCAAAAGTTTCACTACTTCGTTCCAAATTTTCGTCAGATACCATCTTCTCAAAACCTTCACAGGTAAACAATTTTGCGTATCATTAATCTTGGGAGACTTCCGAGGGAAGTATCTCACCGGAACCAACGAGTCATCGTAAACCCTGCCTTCTAAACCCAACATTGCCGCGTTTCTATTTCCCGTAAAGATCAAAGCTTTATTATCAAGAGAAACAAACAACCTTCAAGTTTCAAATAATCAAAATTCAACTAGGAAATCTTCATGAATTTAAACACCGAATAAAAGACGCCTAATTGCATAACTATAGGTTCAGTCTAAGACGGAAACGTGTCTGACAAAGAAACTCACAAAGAGTTTATATATATATATATATGTTCAATATTTTTTTTTGAGGGACTTATAAAATATAAAATATGTATGAACTATTAAGATATTGAAATTCTTGAAACGCATAAATTAATATATATCATATTATAAATTCTGAATTTTTTAATCTAAATTTTATAATATATATATGACGTGTTTGTATCCACCAAATTTTAGAAGATAGTATATCCCTATGTCACGAGTCTTTGTCGTGTCGTATCGTGTATCCGTAACTATACTTCTTAGGTTCGGTAAATTTATGTGTAGTTTTCGGTATCAAACAAAAAGTCGTTAAAAGCAGATGTTTTCGTTCTTGATTTCATTATAAACACATAATTCATTCCATTTCCCGAGTTTTGAATCAACCAAACGCTGAAAAGGGTATTTGGGACGAGGCCTCACCAGCTGTCGGAGACCTTGGAGGGGGGATTCCAGACAAGGATCACCATTTTCCATGTTCAAACCTAAAACCCTAGTTCCCAGCCCCAGCCCAGATGAGAAACAGGGTCGGGCTTAATTTTGGATTCTCAATGAGCCTTTTGCTAAATTCTTTTTGTTAAGATTGAAAAACATACAAATCTCTTATTCTGTGGCAAAAAATATAAATTTGAATTTATATTTTGGAATATTTATCCATTATGTACATGTCATGAGTTTAATATTTTTCGATGACATATTATACAGTAAGACATACATGTCATATTTAAATTAAATTAAAATTTTGTTAGTTTCATTGAATTCTTAATAAAAATTAATTAACTTAATTTAACCTTAATAAGTCATTATTTCGCTTGATGGGCTATTTCTAATAACAAATTTTAAGTGCATTCTCAATTTCAAGGATATTTATATACCACTTGTTTAATTTTTATATCCCTTTCTGATATAGGACAATTTTACAATTATTTTTTGGTAAAATTTTGTGAGATTTATTAAAATATTAAGTCAGTAAATCTACTTATCATTAAATCAAATTTAGTTTGATTGTATTTTTGTTTGTATTTAATAATTTTTTATTTGACTATTATGATAATTAAATAAATAAAGCTATCAAACTTAATTATTTTAGGCTTAAGTTCAAATATGATCCAATCTATTAAACGGGAACAGATCTTTTGTTTCGCCTACCCTTTTCTTAATAGAACTCATCTATGTATCATAATAAATTAGGTGATTGAGATATACAAAAATAGAGGGAACAAATCAATGAGATCAAAAAATCGGTCCGTTTAAATAAGCCGGTTAGAGCATGACGTGGCTCGAGATTCTTCAAATTTGGCTGGGGTGGGTTCCTAAATTAAGGTTTTAATTTTGGAATTAGGATTTGATTTTAATTAATGTTAGTATTTATTAAATTAATTATAGATTAAAATATAATAATATTTTTTAAAAAATGGGTCTTATTTATTATATACCACAAATATAAGAAATTGAGATTCATATTATTAATAAAATAACAAAATATTGTACTTTACTAATTGAAAAACGATACTAACAGGGAGTTCCGTAGTGAGCTTTGGTGCATGTTAGTAACTAAAAATATCAGTCAAATATCAATCTAAATTGTAATTTTCAAAAAATTCTGATGCTAAATTGAAAAAAAAAACAAATTTTCTGTGCAATGGAATAATAATTATTTTTATATAAAAAGAAAGATTTTATAAATCAACAATTTATTTGATAAATAATGAAGATACAAATAAATATGTATTAAATAAATTTTTATGTAATTGAAATTGTACAAAGTAATTATATATTATATAAATAAGTATATTAATTGAACATAATTTAAATATTTTTAATGAAAATTTTAAATTATATATATATTTCATATTGAAAATGTATATAAAAATTATTAATATAACTTTGAAATATGTAAAGATAACATCTGAAATTAAATTTATAGATACATTTTTTACTTTATATTATTCTTAATTATATATTTGCACGATAATTAAATAATCTTTTTTTATTAATTGTTGTGGTTATTGTTTGTATGAGAAATTTGTAAAAAAAAAATATTAATAAGAATAAAGAGATAATTGGTATATCAAATTTATATTATAATGATTTCTTAAGACAAAATTGAAATAAAGTTTAAAAATATGTGTCACAATATATTAAAAGTATTTTACAATCCTATTATAATTTAAAATAATATTCAACCAAATTTAGTGAGATATTCGTAACACCATCCATGATCCACCAATTCTCGTCTTGGTTAAGCTCCTCCTCTCGTCCAGTAGCCGCAATGCCTTTCACAATCTTTTTTTGATGAATTTAAAAAAGAACATCACGCCCACCGTGGGGCTCGAACCCACGACCACAAGGTTAAGAGCCTTGCGCTCTACCAACTGAGCTAGACGGGCTTGGTGAGAGGTGTATTATTAATAATATTTATATCGTAACAAATTCAAACAGACTACTACTAGTAGTACAACAGACGGAGAGATTGGTTGCAGCAAAAATGGGATTGATGGGGACGATAACAGAGGTCTTGATGGCTCTTATTCTCATCTCTGCTTCCTCTATACTGTCTCTCATTATCTTCCAAGTCTATAGAAGAAGACACAACAACACGTAACTCTATCTCATACCCTAATTTCTTTTCCCCTTCTTTCTTCCGTTTTCTTATTTCTTTTTCGTTTAGGCACGTAGAGGCTCCTGCTATTTTCCAAGATCCCAGTTCTTTGAAAAAGGTATATGTTTGGCGGCGATGTCTTTTAAATTAGCGTTTGATTCAGATGAATCAGAAGTTGTTCTTCACCAAATTTCTTTCCATTTCATGCAGGTTTCATGTCCGCATATTCTAGATCCCTCCGGGAAATACATATCGTTGATTATTCCAGCATTTAACGAAGAACATAGACTTCCTGGAGCGCTTGATGAAACAATGAGGTGGGTTGAACCGCATTGGCTTTTTCTGTTTCTTCTGTTGACGTCTTTTCAAGAAACTAGACTAGAATTACCTTGCTTCGCAAATATCTGTAGAGGATAACTGATCTAATTGTGCACAGAATTATGGTATTAAAGTGCAATGATCATAGATATCTTCAACTTGCAGTTATCTTCAGCAGCGTGCTGCAAAGGATAAATCATTTACTTTTGAGGTATGGTGTTTCATTCGATTAGCTGTGTGATATATTTTCAGTTTAATTTTATTAGTTTGTTCTTGTGATATTAGTTCAAATATAAGATTTCATTGTGTTCTGGTTGGTTATTGTGAAATAAATTATTAACATTGTTTATCTTGCTACTAGTATAATAAAGATATCATTTGTGCTACTTATGTGAGGAGTGTAGAAAGACGAATTCGATTCTGAACTTTTCAATTGAAAATTGATGATTGAATTAGCATTCTCATTCCTAGTATGATATTTGAACATTCTATCAGATTGTTACACATGTTTTAGTTGATACTTAAATTGGTGTTCTTGACTTGTTTCCTATTCTTCATTTTACTATGTTTTCTATGGGCATCTATAAGATTATTTTCTAAACATACTATTTAGGTCCTCATTTTATTGACAGAGGGTGTTTTTCTTGATTTGTGTTGTACTCTTCATTTTGCTATCTTTTCGTCGGATATCTATAATTTTTTTTAAAAGATACCCCCTTTTAGGTCCTCATTTCCGCATATTGACACTTTTAATCACAAAGCTATGCTTTACTTTCTTCAAGAGATAATTGCTAATAATATTGTCCTAATAGTAACCTGTATTAATCAGGATGAAATGATTTCCTATGGAGTTCTGTAATCTGAGATTGTGTTTGAGATTGAATATGTCAACTCATGTTCGGTATTCTTGGACACTTAAAAAATTTACATGAGCATTTAGTGAAATGCTTGAAGTTTTGCATTTGAGGGATGACTGTTCTTGAATCATTGAGGATATGTTTTGTGAGATTTTTTATTTCAGTACTTATCTCTGGATGAATGATCAATTGAATAGGTTATAATTGTTGATGATGGAAGTACTGATGCAACTAAAAGAGTAGCTTTTGACTTTGTGAGGAAATACACAGTGGATAATGTAAGGGTTATCTTGCTTGGAAAAAATCATGGAAAGGGAGAAGCTATTAGAAAAGTGAGTCTACTCAAACTTCTTGTCATTATTTATATGTATTCTGATGCCATGGAAGCTCCAATCATAATCCTATGCTTGACTTTAATGCATTCAAGCTTTTCATCTTGCGAAAGCATTGTCAAACAGGGTATGCTTCATTCTCGTGGTGAATTACTTCTGATGCTGGATGCAGATGGTGCAACCAAGGTCGATGACTTGGAGAAACTTGAAAATCAGGTTTGTATTAGCTGTGGTTATGTATATCATGGGAACAATTGTTGCTTTCCTTCAAACGTCTGTGTTCAGACAACCTGATGATTTTCCTATTAGATCCATGCAGTTGCCAAGAAAGAGTTTCATTTAGGAGATTCAACAACTAGTGATCCAAGTCTCAGAATATCTGACATCCCAATTGCTGCATTCGGTTCTCGTGCTCATCTGGAAGAGAAGGCTTTAGCTACAGTTTGGTCTTTTTATTACATTCAGTAGTCATTTTTTCCTGTTTCACCTTGTTAACTTTGTTCTCTTTTATTAACCTAATTCACCTTATGTTTCAGAGAAAGTGGTATCGCAATTTCTTGATGAAGGGCTTTCACATCGTGGTTCTCTTAGCTGCTGGTTCAGGGATTCGTGATACACAGGTAATACTGAATAGATGCCAGCATATCTATGGCTTTTAGATAGAGTGCAGTTCAGGTGCCATTTTGCTTAATTTTTGACAACTCTTTTAAAAAACCTTCCCCCTTTTTGTCAATTCTGATATTTCTTTGCATACATTAGTGTGGCTTCAAGATGTTCACTAGGGCTGCCGCAAGGAAGCTTTTCATAAATATTCGGCTCAAAAGGTAGACATGACTTGTCTTAAAATGTAAAATACTTGTATATTTGTTTTCCATATAACCCTTTGTTTTTGTTATCTAAATATTGTCTTCAATATAGTCACAGAGAAAGAATGTCATCTCTTCCTACGCTTCACTTCCTGGGTTTATGTCTTCTTAGGTTTACTTGTCAGTACTTTATTGCCTAGCATGGCATATTGTTTGTCATATGGTGGAACACAACTCTTTGAAAATATGAATAACATCTTCACCACTTTTGCTTGCACTCATCATCCACATTGAATAGTTATAAAGGAACTTCTCGTTTACATTTTTCTGATACTTGAAGATTTTATTTTATTTTCGCCAATGTTTTAGCCACCTCTTCTAAAATTGATACGTCTGTGGATGGTTTGCTGATAAGACAATAAATCAATCAATTTGGCATAATCACATGCAACAGTTGCTGTCGTCACATTGTTCCATCTGAATGGATCCTGCATTAATGGCCCTAGACAAATGGAAGTGGATATTACACCTATTTATTAATCATGTTTTTTTTGTTTTAACTAGTTCCATGTCAAAAGGGAATGTAGTATGGTGGTCATGTTCAGCCATTCTCAGTCTCTGTTTACTTGTACATCTTTTACACTTAATTTCTTATGGAAGTTGACCTTCACACTATGATGTGCAGATGGTGCTTTGATGTTGAGTTAGTTTTCTTGTGCAAGTGGTTTAATATACCCATGATTGAGATTTCTGTCAACTGGTCTGAGATTCCTGGATCCAAGGTGAATCTGTTTAGTATTCCCAATATGCTTTGGGAGCTTGTGCTCATGTCTGTGGGATACAGGACCGGAATATGGAGAGTTTACAACTGAATCTGAACCTTCAGGAAGGAAATTTATTTATGAGAACAAATGTAACATCCCTGCTCAGTTTTGATTAGCATCCAGTTGGAGAAGGGTATCAAGACATGGGATTAGTCGTACTTGTAGACGAATCAATGAAACAAGTTCAAACAAATTTATGACATCTCTGATATTGACAAATACGTATTGGTCATATTAATTCTTTTATACATTGATATTACTTTCCGAAACATTGATCTAACGGGAACATTTTTCTCTCTTTTCGATTTTGGTGGAGAAGAACAATAGAGAGCAAGGAAGGTTTATGGTAACCTCATTACATGTTTTCTAGAGGTTTGTGTGAATCAAGGTTTCTGGTGAGGTTTTTCTGTACATTTTATAATTTCTCTGCTTTGGTAACTAAAGTTTTCTGTATTCAATTGTTGCGTGTGTGCATTTAGGAAATTGAAATAAGGAACCTTAATCGACTTTGTATATACTTCTCATCTGGGACTGGCCTTTTGGCGAAATAGTTTGCATTTGTTAATTATCAATGCATATTTTATGGTCTTTAATTTTACTTCTCTTTCTGCTCTGCTAGACTAAGCTCAAACTCTCACCCACCACTTTTGACCCATTTTCGTCGGCCACTGCGAACCGTCCTCACAGTCACTACGACTCTCAACAAACCCATTTGGTTCTCTCCTTAATCTCTCACTAATCTTTAAACACATATTCACTAGCCAAGCACTTTAAAGGTAGATCTCCACTCTCCCCTATCTAAAGGATAGGTCCAGTCACATACATGCTTCTTCCAACTCATTTCGACCCACTTTTTTCCCATTGAGCGAGTTACTATTTGTCGCATTCATTGAACTTTCAAGTCTTGTATCATTTTTAGGCAAGGCATCGATGAAAAAAAGAAGAAAGCGTTACCTTTTATTTGTTTTCGCTTTTGGAGAGGTAACAACTTGTTTTCTTTTTTAATTTCTAAAACCCTAAGCGTTTTTTTCCCCCGAGTTTGTGCTTTGAGTTGGTGACGGTGGAGTTAAGGGAGTGTGTTTTCTTTTGTGATTTGTTCCATTTTTTAAGTTAAACTAGACTTTGTTCTTTTTTTGTGATTCACCAATTAGAGTACGTATGTGTGCGACCATTTCGCACTTACTTGCTAAAATGGGTTATCCTTTGATATCGTGATTTCAATATCCTGCTGGTGTGGGTTGGTATAGTCTCAGCTTACATCACAAAAGTGATATACTTTGTTCTGCACTCTTTACTTTTCATCTTTCAACCAAAGCTTACCTTAAGAACCATTGATTACGATCTCAAACTTTTAGAGTCTTGAAAGACCGTAGAGAAGTTCGTCGTTGGATTTTGGTTGTAGCTAACAAAACATCACCAACTTGGATTTTAAGCACTTGATACTACAGTGCCTTATATCTTCTGTGATCGTTAAAAATATTCTCATTCTTAAGTAATATTAGCATCATTTAGCAACAACACACCCTGTCTTGTTTAACTTATGTTGGGTATTAGGTTAGAAGAAGTGGTTTTAACTTTTGATGATAGACTAAGTGCTAGTGTTTTGATGAGATTTGGGTCTAATAGAAGAGATGTTGATAAATTGTGGATAGGTTTTTGAGACATCGGGACTTTTATAGGGAGTTCATTGGAATATATGAGGATTTTAGATAAATATAAGATTAATATAGTGTGCATTTAAGAGACAAAGTGGACAAGGATTAAAGCGGAAGAGATCAATATGCTCAAACTTTGATATTTTGGGTCTTTAAGGCAACAAAATAGTGTTGGTATTTTGGTTTTTAAGGAACTTATACATTATGTTGTGGGGGTAAAAAGAACCAATGATAAGATTTTGTCTTTAAAAATTGTGGTGAAAGATGTTTTTAATATGGTGTGTGTTTATGCACCCCAAGTAAGGTTAAAAGAACAATTGAAGCGTCAATTTTAGGAAGAGCTAGATGAGGTGATTATGTACCCCAAGTAAGGTTGAAAGAACAATTTAAGCGTCAGTTTTAGGAAGAGCTAGATGAGGTAATTCCGTATATTCTCCCTAACAAGAAAATTATTCTAAGAGGAGGCTTTAATAGTCATATAAGGGCAATTTTAGATGGATGTTCAGGGGTTCATAAGGGTTCCGAGCACGGAGATAGGAATGACAGTGAGTTTGCTCTGTTGAACTTTATAGTATTGTTTGATTTAGTGGTCATCAACTCATCTTTAAAAAAAAAGACGAGCACTAAGTGACTTTTATGAGCAAAATCGTGAGGACTCAAATTGATTGCTTCCTTGTAAGATAGAGTGATCGACCTAGCTGTGAGGAATGTAAGGTGATACTTAATGTATGCTTGTCAACTAAGGACATATTATTAATTATGAATCTTATAATTAAGGGATGGAGAAAGAATAGAAGTCATCGAAGATGTCTTAAAGTTGGATGGTGGAATCTAAAAGGGGAGAAATGGAACAACTTAAGAGTAATGTTTAGAGAAGAATGAAAACTGAAAGGAGATTCTAACCAGATGTGGGAGAGCCTAACAATTCTTTTAAGAAATGCAGTTATGGAGAACTTGGGAGTTTCTAAAGAGTCTAGGGATGGTAAGATAAGAGTTTTAATGGTGGAATGAAAATGTACAAGAAAGGTGAAAATCAAGAAGATTGTTTATAAAACTCTATTGTATAGCATCATAAACATACAGAGGGTAGTTACTAGAGAAAGCTACAAACTGACAAAGACAAAGATGAAGAAAATTGTCACATAAGTAAAAAATATAGCCTACGAGAAATTATACCAACGACTAAAAACTAAGGATGGAAAAAGGGATATATTTAAATTCGTGAGAGCCAGGAAATAAAAGCAAGAGACTTGGATTAAATTCTTTGTATAAAGGATGAAGCTAGTTGGGTACTTGTGGATAAAAATGACGTCAATAGAATATGACAAGGATATTTTTATAGTCTTTTTAATGAAGGCAGAGATGATAATATCTCTTTACGTAATCTTAACACATCATAGACATATCATAACTTACACTTGTTGCTGGCAAATCATAAGAAGAAGAAATAAAAGGAGCTTTGAGGGAGATGAAAAGTGGAAGGGTAGTAGAACTTGATGAGCTATCCATATAGGTGCGGAAGAGCATATGAGAAGAGGTTCTTACTTGTTAGTCAATTTTTTTTAATGTGATACTCAAATTCATCAAAATGTCGGATGAGTATAGACTTAGCACATCATTCCTTCTTTATAAGAACAAAAGTGACATCTAACGTTGCAATAACTATAGAGGCATCAAACTGCTCAGTCATACCATGAAATTATGAGAGGGTGATTGAGAAGAGAGTGAGAAAAGGCACATCTATCTCAGAGAACCAATTTGGTTTCATGTTAGAAAGATCCATGATTGAAGCTATACACCTCTTTAGACGATTAATAGAATATTACAAGGAAAGATAGCAGGACTTATATATAGTTTTCATTAACTTAAAGAAAGCTTATGATAGAGTACCCAGGTAAATCATATGGGGGTGTTTTGAAGTTAAGAGAATTCCTATAACTTATATACGAGTTATTATGGACATGTATGAAGTTATTATGATTAGAGTAAGGACGATATGAGGGGATACATAATATTTCTCTATCAATATTGGGCTACACCAAGGTTCATTGTTGAGCTCTTTCTTGTTTGTAATAGCAATGGATGATCTCATCAAGAATATCCAAAGGGATATGCCTTGATATATATTATTTAGTGATGAATTGTTTTAATATATGAGACAAAAGAAAATGTCAATGTTAAGCTAGAACATTGGAAGGATATAGTAGAGTTGAAGCACTTTAAATTGAGTAAGATTAAGACGGAGTACCTAGAGTGTAATTTTTCTATAGGGAGGCATTTGATGTGAAGGTAAATATTAGTTTAGAAGTTATACCACAAAAATATTGTTTTAAGTATTTAGGATCCTTAATCTAAAACAACGACGAGATAGATGAAGACATAATACATCGTATCCGTTTGGGGGACTTAAATAGAGGGGTGCATCAGGAATTTTATGTGATTATAAGATACCACTCAAGATAAACAGTAAATTCTACTATTAAGCAATTAGGTTGACCGTGCTTTATAGACAGAGTGTTGACCTATCAAATAGATGTATAGTTATAAGTTAATAATGACGGAGATGGGAATGTTCTGTTGGATGTGTAACCTTGCAAGAAGAAATAAGGTTAGGAATATAGTAGTAAGAGACAAATTGAGGGTAAATTAAGAGATACAAGGTTTAGGTGGTATGGTCATGTTAAGAGAAGACAACTTGACTCCCATTGAGAAGATGTAAAATTAAAATACTATACTTAGTGACTGTAGAAGAAAAAGAGGAAAACTTAAGAAGAATCGAGGGGAGGTGATAAGGAATGATATGGCTTTGCTAACAAAGACTTGGCCATCAATAGAAAACTTTGGTGAATTAGGATACGAGTAAGCGATCTTATATAGAGAGGTCCTTCTTTTTTCATAGATCTTTGAACCTTTTCCTTCAATTCTTGTATCTTGTATTTAACCTAAATAATTTTATTTGTAATATTTCTCCCTTTAGCCATTTCAGTTAAGCATTTTTCACTTTTAATTGTTTGCTTGTTTTATTTATTTATCTATCCTCTTTATTGTTTTTTTTATTTATTTACTTATTTATATCCTATATTTATATTATTTATTTTTATCTCTATTATTATATTATGTTATACTATATATATTGTATTACATTACATTATATATTATATATATTTTTATTTTGACCTTGAATTTCTTTAATTTAATTTTATTTTCACTTTCATCATTTATGCACTTTTCTTTTTTCTTTAAACATTTCTTAAATTTTTTTCTATTTTTTCCTCCTTTCTTTCTCCTTTTCTTGTGGGTTCATCAGAAATAGTTTTTCTATTAGTTAAGGTAAGATTGTGTACTTCTAGACTTTTTTATACCCACATCTCAACGGATTTCTAAGAGGACGTTGATATTGTTATCGAAACATAAGAATAATTTTAGATTTTATGGTTAGGTGCTGCATTCAACCTTGCAAAGGGATAAAATTTTGGTTGTTTTCTTGCATCATTTTCCTAGTTTTCTTCATTTAAAGATGGAGGGCAGGACTTCAAAGTCTGTCTTTATTCGTATTGTGATTTGAACTTGATTAGATCATCAAATTTGATATATAGACTCTAAGAGTGACGAGTGCAAAGAGATGATATTGAGAATGGAGAATGGACGTCTGTGGTACATATCTCAAAGTTTGACTTGATTCGTCAAGCGTTACGAGTGAAGGGATTGGAGAAGATGGTGAATAGGAAGAGAGAAATGACAGCGTCTATGGCAGAAATTAAGGGTGACAAGGAGTTAAACGTCTTCGTAGAGTAGATCAATATATATGCACACATGTTATATTGACAATGGACTAACGCTAACGACTAAATTGGCAAGGAGAGGGATAACAAAAATAACATATTTTCCCATTCTTGTCTAATATTCTATTCTCTCTTTTGTTCTCTTCTTGATTTGTATTCGTAATACATAACTAGAAAACTTGATCATCAATTCACAAAGTTGGCCATTTAACTAGTATTAAATTGGTATAAAAGCAAGTCAACCTGATCGGAACAGAATTAGTGCTATGGTGGAGGGAACAAGGTCGCGAGAAAGGAGAAGAATCAAAGAAGCTTTACGGAGCCAAATGCGTGAGTTAGAACTTAAACAAGCAAGGAATTGAATGATTTGTTGGACCCCGTCTCCGAAGCCCAACATTCGGACCCACACAGCATAGAGGGCCCAATCGAAAACACACAGACTAACCAGTAGCCCATAAATAAGGGAAAATTCACTTTATAAAATTTGGGGTTGACATTTTAATAAAATGTTCCCTCGGTTCCAACGATTCCAACGCAACTGGAATCGCTCAAATTGGACTTGAAATGAAGA
>JANZLH020000414.1:1186931-1198625 GCA_026770325.2 Erythroxylum fimbriatum
AGAGATTTGCTCATTGTCTCCTCGTCTGGTAACTAGTGCTCTGCTACAACCTTAGCAAAGTCGGGATGGGTTAGCCAAGCATTTTGAAACCTAAACCTAGAGGATCCGATTAGCCTAGCGGTCGGTGGTTGAAGGTTAATCCACAGGGGTCGATGGTCAGACCCTAAGAAGGGTAAATGGTAATTAACCACTTGCGGGAAAGTTTGAAGCCACTCTGTCGACCCAAAGACACTATCCAATCTAGCCTGGACCATCCCTCGGCGCCACGTAAACTTGGACCTAACATAACTTAGATCATGAAGATTGCTCTCCTGAATCCAATTTTGAAAATGTTTATTCACAATTCTAGTTGTTTTGGCTCCACCCCGCTTATCCGCTATCTCCAATTTGGCATTAAAATCCCCTCCTACTAATCAAGGTCTATTTATGGTTCTCCCTACCCATTCCAGCTTAGGCCTGAGATGCTTTTGAGAAGCGATTTACGGGCTGGCATAAACAGCGATAAAGTCGAACTCATAGGACTCAAAATTTATAGTGGTATGAATAAATTGACAGTGAGCTAACACTATGGAGATATTAAACTCAGCATTCCATAACATCCAGATTTCCCTTGCGAAACTCTTAGCTTCCGCGCAAAAGGAGAAGTCAAACCCTAAAGTACTAATAACTTCGTGAACCCTAGTGCCACTAATCCTAGTTTCCATTAAAACAAGAATATCCGGTTTATGAGTGCGAATGTAATTTTGCAGAATGACTTGAAATCTAGCCCCTCCGACCCCCTGACAGTTTCAAATGAGAATCGACATAAAAAGAAAAAATTATTAAGATTTTGTACCTCCCATGGAAGCGTCCTTGAAACCTTCACCTATGGGCTCCGAGGCCTACAACTCATTATTCAGGGACATAGCTTCCGGTTGAGCGGGCCCGCTGCTATGTCGAGGGGGGTGGGTCTGTATGCTGGGTGACGTCGGCCTCCCTGAGGCTAGGAAGAATCTTCGGTGTCTCCATACCTTCCATCTGTCTAGCTCTTTTATATGTTTGGTATGTGGCGGGAGATTCTCATGTGTTAATGGTTGATCAAGTTTTATGTTATCGTAAAACTATAATTCAGGTACTAAAGGGGACGGGATCCTCTGTCTAATATTATAGTGTCTTATTCTGTCCCATAAATTTCAGCCATTCATTTATGCGGGTCCTGCGTTCATTTATGCGGGACCCCCACGGGAGCTACATAAATGAATGACTAAGCTTTATGGGACAGAATAAGACACCATAATATTGGACAGCGTGCCGACTTTGCAGAAACTTTTGTGCTAATATTTTGGTCCATTCTGCGTTATGGTGAAACTTGGGTCAGTAGCGTATGGGGTGGAATTACAAGAAGGAAGTGGCATACATTCTACTTTTCATGTATCACAATTAAAGAAGAGGATTTCTGATCGTTCACCATTCCGACAGATATTCATTCTGTCCTTTTTTTTTGTTACAACGAAGAGAAACTAAAACTATCGGATAAAAGAAATACCATAGGCATCAGCCCATACAATCAAGGAGAGGGCGTCAGGAATTTCCTCTCAAACTTGAAAATTAGAAGCAATGTCATAACCTAATTTAGCCAAACAATCTGCTGCAAAATTACCTGCACGAAACACATGTCTAATAGAGCAACTCCAATACCTAGCAAGTAACGCTTGAATATCCACAACTAAAACAGACAGGGGATGTGAAAAGATAACACCACAAGTCACCATCCGCACCGCCTCCATGCTATCAGATTCTACAATAACTTGCCGAAAATCGTAATCGCACGCAAAAATTAAACCATCTTGAATGGACTATAGCTCCCCCACTAAGATAGTTGAAACACTGCGTACCATTAGTTATCTTGTGGTAAAACGGTATCATAATCCAACTGTTCAGATATTAGTACAATGGCCTTCTTCCGTTCTCTTCTTGTTTTTTTGTTTTCCCTCAAAATTTCTGTTAGTAAGACATAACTAATAAACCTAATAAGGTCCGACAGGCCGCTGCGAATGTCATGAACCCAATAATTCATTGGAAAAAAGCTGATGAATTTTGTTAGGTGGAGGTTGAAGTACGAGCAGAGGCTGGTTGACTGTAATCCAGATCTTCTGTCCAGATTTACTCTGTCTTATTCTGTCTCATGAAATCTCAGCCATTTATTTTGTGGGCCCCACGCGGGTTTCACGCGAGACCTACATAAATAAATGGCTGAGATTTATTGGACACAATAAAATACCATAATATTAGACAAAGAATCTGAACTCGGTTGACCGTGGATGGAGACCAAAAACTACTTTTTTTTTTTTAAGGCAGAATTGCACCAGAGTGCACTTTACTGGGAAAATCGCAGTAGAGTACCTTTGCGGACAACTTATTAAAATTTCCATAAACCACATTTTCTTTAATAAAATAAGCATCTTCTACGTGGGTTTGCTTGATAACCAACCTTTTTCTTTTTCTGCCTGTTGCACTTGTCCTCTTCTTCTCATTGGTTATGCAGAAAAAGACGTATATAAATTAGTTAAAATTTCTTGCTGTAGTGGAGTAGTTGCAACCCCCTTGCGCTTATAGCCGTGAGCACTCACGTTGAGTATCGAAGGATATGTCGATGCTGTTGAACTCGAGCAGCAACATGGGAAGTCCATTCTTCCATGACTTAAAGAGACAAGCGTCTTTCTTCTTAAAAGAGAAGATCAAGAGCGCTCGGTTGGCCTTTACCGATGTTACTCCTGTAGAGCTGTAAGTCTATTGCTAGCGCGATTATCTGGTTTGTACATGTTGAAGCTTAATTTCTTTGTTGTCTTGAAGATTGGCTGAAGAGGCTACGAATGGAGATATTTGGCCACCAGACACACGTAATATGCGTATAATATCCCGGGCTGCTTTTGAAGTGGATGATTATTGGAGAGTTGTGGACGTTCTTCACCAGAGGTTCTTACGTCTTATCGTAGAGTTTGATTTAGTTACATCACCACCTCTACAATTTAAACTCTTTATTTCTTGGGCAGGTTGATCAAATTTGTTCGTCCAAGTTGGCGAACTTCTTACAAGACTCTGCTTCTGCTAGAGCAGCTTCTATGCCATGGACCCCTAAGAGTTGCTGAGGAGTTTCAGAGCGATAAAGATGCCATCAAGAGCCTAGGAAACTTTCAGTTTGTCGACGAGAAAGGGTTGGTTTGGTCCTATTGCCTTCATAGCTTCTACTAATTTCTATGGATCATATATGTTTCTTTCTTTTTGTAGGTTCAACTGGGGCTCGAGCTTTAGAAACCAAAGTGAGAAAATATTGCGACTGCTTGAAGATGGGCAATTTCTCGAAGAAGAAAGAATAAAAGCTCGCAAGTTGACAAGAGGTATTCAAGGATTTGGCAGCTTCTCCCAGCGACCATCTTCAAATGATCCGAGCTTCATCCGGGCATCTGCTAGCTATAATAATGGAACGAATCCAGAGTTGACATATGACTTAGTAGAAGCCTCAGACGAGAAACTTGCAATTAGCGGGAAAGACGATTTAATGGAAGATCACCCATTCGGCGGTTTTGATAGAGGAACTACGACACCCTTTCTTTCAACCGCGCTATGACCGTTAGATACTTCCTTCTTTTCTTGCCTAAGCGTGTAAACAACTATGATTAGATATCGAGTCACTTGGACAGGTTCTGGTGTAATATGAGAAAAAAGATTTGACATCTGAAAGTATCAAAAAATGAAAGAATTGGGCCAATTTGGCAACAAAATTCTCGCCTTCTCGTAGTCCTCACTCCAATTCCAATACCAGAATAAATATAAAATGACAGGAAAACAGAATGAAAACACTCTTGTTTCTTGAGAAATTAAAGAGTAGCTTGTCTTTTTTGAAAAATCCTATTCTTGATTTGATTAGAAGCATTTCCGGTGCACAATTGACGGTCCAGACTCATCATACTCTGCCTTCGCGATCCACATCTGCAGTCACATGGAAATTTAGGAGTAAGAAATTTTCTTAACTTATTAGGGAAAGCGAATATGTATGATTCTTGACAAACCTGCTGGAAAGTGCTAAGTGATGCCAAGATGGAGCCACCAATCCAAACACTGTACTTCCTTTCTGGTGGGGCAACCACCTTGATTTTCATGCTGCTTGGGGCAAGCGCAGATATTTCCTTGCTCATTCTGTCAGCAATGCCTGGGAACATGGTAGAACCACCGCTGAGAACAATATTACCGTACAAGTCCTTCCTGATATCAACATCGCACTTCATGATAGAATTGTATGTTGTCTCGTGGATGCCGGCAGCTTCCATTCCGATCATTGATGGTTGGAATAGGACTTCTGGACAACGGAAACGTTCAGCACCAATGGTGATGACCTGCCCATCAGGCAATTCATAGCTTTTCTCAACTCCTGAGCTTGTTTTGGAGGTCTCCAGCTCCCGTTCATACTCAAGAGCAATATAAGTCAGCTTTTCCTTCATGTCCCTCACAATTTCCCGCTCTGCTGTGGTGGTGAATGAGTATCCACGCTCTGTTAGGATCTTCATCAAGTGATCGGTGAGATCACGGCCTGCCAGGTCAAGACGAAGAATGGCATGTGGAAGGGCATACCCTTCATATATGGGTACAGTATGGCTGACACCATCACCAGAGTCCAGCACAATACCTATAAAAGGAATCCAGAATGTTCACTCTGCATAGACTAAAATGAAGGTTAATGAAAAGCTATGTTATCCAATGAGTTGACCGTTTTTAACACAGCTGATGTAAATCGAGGAAATGAGTTCTAAAAGCAAGAGATAATACATAATACATCAGCTCCATGGCAAGAGATTTTTCAAATAACAAGATCTCAAAAATAAAAAATTGCACTGCCACAGCTGGTGGAAACAATAATTATTTGGACACTCAACCAATTTCTACTGCAAATTAAATGAATCAACCTCAATGAGAGATGACTTACCAGTCGTACGTCCACTGGCATACAAGGACAGAACAGCCTGAATGGCAACATACATAGCAGGGGTGTTGAATGTCTCAAACATAATTTGGGTCATCTTTTCACGATTAGCTTTGGGATTCAGAGGAGCCTCAGTAAGAAGTACTGGATGCTCTTCCGGTGCAACACGAAGCTCATTGTAGAAGGTGTGATGCCAGATTTTTTCCATATCATCCCAGTTGCTCACAATGCCGTGCTCAATTGGGTATTTGAGAGTCAGAATACCTCTCTTGGACTGAGCCTCATCACCAACATAAGCATCTTTCTGGCCCATACCAACCATCACACCCGTGTGACGAGGACGACCAACAATGCTAGGGAAGACAGCCCTTGGAGCATCATCTCCAGCAAATCCCGCCTAAGAGCAACAATAGCTATTAATTCTCCACTACATAAAAAATGCTAAAAGTTCACAAAAGAAAATTAATTCTTAGTCACGGCACTGGAAAGCCAATAGCCTGTTTGGAAACATGATATAGCAAAAAGGTTTTGATCTTAAGCAATATGAAAACTTATCAGACATGGTACATTAGCGTGAAATTGATCAACCCCTTTTAAGATTTAATGACATTGCAACCATCATCTACAAAATGGATAGGATAAACTGTTTTCTGCATTCTCATTCCTTCTCACATCAATTAACGAAAATCTATTGATAACTTTGTCTTTAAAATCTGGCCCTTCATGCAAACACAGAATACTGTAAGCACATACCTTGACCATTCCCGTTCCATTGTCACAAACAAGTGGCTGAATATCCTCACCATCTGCCATCTTCTACTGCTTGAAAGAACATAGTAATTATTCAAAAATTGGCAAGTATCAATTAAGCAAAATTAACATATTTCTCAGTTTCTCCACTCAAGTTCACTCATCGGTCAAAAACCATCACTTTCCAGTAGTACCACGTCCACTATATGTAGTTTTTCTACCCACATGAATTAATCCAAAATAAAACATAAAAAGAAATCAAGTGCACAAAAACATCCTTTATGGACAAAACATCCCATATGGACACTCAACCAGACAAGAAAAGTAAAAAACAAGGCAGCACTAAGATACATCATAGTTAGACCTGTATTAACAGATTTACGTTTTAAGAATCAGGCCAGAGTTGAAACTGAGTTTAAAAATCAAAGCCAGAAACTTTAAAGTTTAATTGGATTATACAAAAAGTCTAAATAAAATTCAATTCAACTCAATTCAATATTTATAAATAAGTTAAAATTATTTTAACTTACAAATGTCTTCTAATAATTACTTTAGATTAATTAATATTTCTTAGGTATTAAATTATTTATAATTTATTAAAATTATGAATTTTTATGCTTTATTCTAAAATATTTATTAAATTATTTATAATTTATTAAAATTATGAATTTTTATGCTTTATTCTAAAATATTTATTTTATTTAATAAATAATTTAGTTGTATTTTATATAATTTATAAAAGTTTGATAAAAACACGTAACAAATAGGTTGAACTTGAATTTGAAAATTTCATAATAAGTGAGATTTAAATTTAAAAATAAAACTCATTTCACCGGAATTTTTAAAACTTTAAACTTTGATTAAACTCACTCTACTCTGCCTCTAACCAACTGACGGGGATACAAAGTAAAATATTTTCCTAACTTGTGCGAGACAAGGAAGCGGAGAGTTTTCAAAATAAAACTGTCTATCACTGTACATGTGTCAGGTTTCACATCTCACAAAGTCAAAACAATTCAAGCACAGGAAAAAGCTGCAGAACAGCATATCGTGTTTGTATGCATTAGGAGAAAAGAAAAGACGTGAATTCAAATCTAATTGCATCAACAGAGATAAAGTAAAAAAATCCAACCCGAAAACAGAAATCGTAATAGCTAGAAAGAATCGGAAAGCAAACGCATTTCCGATTCTTTCTAGCTATGGCAACAAAATCGTAAAAGATTTTACCCAAAAAAAAATAAAATCGTAAAAGAAGCAGGCGCAATTGGAAGATTCTTTTTACCTATTCCAAATTAAAGATCGAAACAGAAAAGCTAAAAGAGATAATCAACAATCAGATGGAAAGGAAACGATTGGAAAAATGAAGAATGAGAGAAAAGGCGAAGCCAGAACGTACCTGAATGAGAGAGAGAGAGCGTGTGCTAAGGATAAACAGCGAGAGAGACTACTTAATAATAAATAAATATTAAGTGGGTATCAGTTCAGTTGTAGTTACAGGGAGGAACGCGTCTCATGCTACCTATGCGGAGGACTGGGGGCTAATCATGTTTTCTGTCTTTTTCTTTTAATTACTATTTTAATACAAAAGACAGTTACTCTGACTTTCTCTATTTTCTAGCAAATGCAATGTGCTTGCTTGCCCACTACAGCTTTTTTCTTAATTATTTTCCAATAAATAAACAACTAGCTTGAAAAGCTTTCTGATAGGCATAGCTGTTAGCTCCAAGCCCAATTCTCTCAAGTCAATGAAGCTATCATGCACATGCAGCAAGTGAATATCATTGTTTCCACTATCATTAACTAAATATGGTATTCATTATCTTGTTAGTTCACTAACTTCGTTTCAGTCGTGCAAACTTTTTAACTTAGAATGGTTACAGGCCCTTATTGATCCGTACGCCTTTAAAGTAACATTACATAATCAGCAGGTACTCTTCTAACTTCTAAGATTACAGAAACGAAATGAACCCACCAAATACCAAATATCAGAAATGAGATTCAATCAAACAAATTAGTTAAACAGGAAAGCATAATCCGTTCCCCAAGTAATAATTTTAACAACTGAAAAACTAACATAGAATATTGGCTTTTGATAAGGATATCATCTTCGAGTGTTTGACAATTTAATGCATTGGCTGCAAGCATGACATGAGCTCCAATTTCTATTTAGTACAAAAAACCACAATCTCGAGTTTGCTGAGTTGATAAATATGAGCACATATCTGGATAATCTACAGGAATGGAGGCAGGATGACCCATCGGCGTGGATATTCAGGTCTTCCATCCTTTCCATAAAAAAGCTGAGAAGGGAAGGACTTGGTTACGGGAAAAACGACAATTGAGGGGGAAAAAAGGAGTAGGTAATGAAAACCTTTGATGACTTTCTCGCACCAGTGAGAAAAGTAAAAATCAAAACATTCAAAGATATGTAAGGAATTATGAAAAATTGCAGACATATATATATTTTAAAGATGTTCATATTTTAACTATGTCCCATCAAAAATGGATGGATCGATTTTGTTCCTTTGATGCTCTTATTGACTCCAAATTTTTTGACTTAGTAGCAGAAGACAAATATTATGATTAAGATAGGAAAGGGGGATAAGAAACACAAATGACAAAAATTCAGTCTTAATGAACAGGACATAACCTAATGATATTGGAAGACATCTCAATTCAACCAGGATATATCTAATAGGAAAGCAAAGCAGATCATTGTGGTTTTGTGAGCAAAGCATGAATTACAATCCTAATAGGCTTCAATGCCAACAGAAATTATCTTTCCTTACCATATAGCTAAAAGAAAATTGTTATAGACTGATAAAATTCAAGTATATATGATGATGGCCTTTCGTTACGTACAATTCATATTTCTAAAATTCAATACTGAAAAACGTGAGAAACTAGGTAAATATAGAGCACCAAGACTTTACCTTATTCAGGCGTCGATGCTTTGCAAGAGCCCAATCGGTCATGATGCCAGTTGCAACCATGAGAAACATGTAACCTGCAACTGTCTGTGTTGCAATATTAAAACCAAGCCATTGATAAATCTCTGTGGTGTAATTTGCACACGTCACAATATTGAAGAGAAATCCATGAGGGATTTGATACCCTCCATTTCCATCTGGACTGCGAAGATTCTTCAGAATCAAATGGCAGTAGAAGTTTGAAACTTGGCAAAGTAAACCAAGGCCAAAACCAATCTTCATCTGAAGGTCACCAACAGGTTTGTAGAGGGGATGGTTCACAAAGTATGCAATATAGGAGCCAAAGGTCCAATAATAAGCACAGTTCCAAACACATATTGGAAAGAGGTGAAGTTGCATGGCTGAATCGATGAAAAAAAAATGTCTCCATGATACGCTTGAAGTAGTGGAAACACCAATAGTATAAAGCATATGTCTGAACAGGATGGATTACCCGCTCCTCGTTGTAGCCAAAATATTTGTACACTGGGAAGTGGTAAAAGACAGGGTAGAGGACCAAAGGACCCAGATACTCGCAAAAAAAAAGTGTCCGATAGGAAATTTGTGGACCCAGGTCCTTTAAAACTATAGTTAAGTTGTCTGAATTATCGTCAGAGAGTAATCCTTCAGACTCTTCTTGTAGCTGAGGACAACAGGTCTTTCCTTTGATCCAGGGGGAACTGGAAGGGTCAGCCGTTGTCTTGAAGGGTAGAACTTTTTAGCTGTTTATGTGATATAGAAGTAAGGTTGCTGAATCCAATACAATAGTATCTCATACTAAGCACAAACATTTGTTCCTTGCATTTCAAAATGGGTTTTCTAAGTGGAAATACTGTTATATATAGAATTAGTATAGAATATAGAGTGGTGACTTGTAGGAAAATAGGTAGAATTCTCTACGAACATTGAGAACCCAAATTAGACAAATGCTAGGGCAAGAAAAAAGTAACAAAGTTCAACTAAGCAGCTGAACTGTTCCATGTTACAATTGTTGGATAAAAGTCGCTCCACTGAAAATTACAGGAAATCATATAAAAACCATAATATAGTCTATATATTAGTATCCTTTGGAGGGAAAAGCATGCACATGTCTGTCAATATGTCTAGTTAATTCAACCACTAAATTCAACTTCAGAAAAGCGAGAAACTTTAATATCCTTGAATATATAAGATTGAATATACATTAGAACATGAACGTGATGCAGATAGCTGCAATCGACAGATTCCGAGAACAGATACAGGAGCAATTTACTATGATAGATGAAGAAGAGAGTCATATACTATGTTTTTCAGTCACTTCCACAAGCAAAGCAAGACATCCATGATACAGAATCTAGTCTACGTTATTACAAAAGACTGAAATTCTATTTCATCATGGTCATAATTATCCTGCATAATCTACACTCGTTTACACAGAAAAGGCTAAGAGCTTAAGTTAATAAACCAAGAAAAAAATAAACTTACTTCGAAACTGAATTGCCTCCTGCAGATCAGCCACCGTAGCCTAGAGGACATCCCTAGTACACGTAAATGACAAAACGCTTTAAACACGCAAAGAAACAATTGGTTAATTATAGGAACTAATCGAGGAACTTAACTAAGTCAACCAAGTACAGATTATTTTCTTTTCCAAATCAGCACATTAATTGTATATAATAAAATTCTATAAATTATTAAATTATATTAAGTCATTCTAATCAATAAAAGATGTTCATCATATTATAATTCTTGAAAATGTAATAGTACTGTCATTTACAAAAAAAATATAAATCAATTAAAAATAATATAATCATTCCACATTTGTATAGCTATTTCATCTTGCTTCTAAGACATGCCTCGAAGTTGTGTTGGAGTGATATTATACTCCATTTGAAAACTTGCATCTTCATTTTCACTTCCCCTAATTTTTTCTTTATTTTCAGCACAATTGTCAAATATGAAAAGAATTTTGAATTATGTTGAATCTTAAGAGGTGTATTAGTAAAAGATGGTAAAGTAATTGGCTCTTTTTGCAAGACGATTAACTACATGTAAGGCTTTACGAAAGTGAAGAATCATGTAAATCCTTCACAACTTTTCCATATTGCACACCGTCAACACTCAATTCATCAAAGGAATTCAAACATTTCATCATTATGTTAGACCCCTAAGATCTATTATCTACAGTGGATGATGTTTTACTCAGTTTTTTCTTAAGTAAATCATTATTCTTTTTTTATTGTTCACCAAGTGTAAGCAAGACCTCTTTTACAATGTTATAATGTGTCTTCTTTGCTTTCTTATTCTTAGGGGATTTCTTTCTCTTCTATGGAGAACTTATATCTTAATCTACTTTTTCATTATACGAGTAATCTTCATCAACATTATTTCTATGTTCCTCTTCTGTACTATTCGATAGAGATTTAGTTGATTGATGAGTATACACACTAGTTGCATTAGTATCTCAAAAATATAAAACAAGTCTGAAAATTCCTTACATTCTTTTTTCTTGAATCTGTGAGCCATTTTATGCACCTATAGTGATGAAAAAGGAATATGAGAATTGTTTGAGTAGTGCTCTAAAGGCAATCATCTTTATCACTTTTATACAAACTTTATTTTGATTAATAAAGTGAAAGGCAATTTTTCATTAATTTGATGTTCGTTTATTTATGAATTGATGTCGATCTTAAATCGAATTAATAAAGTTCATGATACAAAACATAACATGAAGGAAATCATGATGAGATTATGATAATAAGATTCCTATTATGTGCAATTATGTTAGTATCTAAATTATCCCTAATCATAGGATTAATAAGATAGGATATTATTAATCCATATAGACTAGCACATATTATACTCATTGATTTGATCAAGCAGTGGATCTCACAAACTGTAAGCATGAGATGTTTAGAGTTAACATGTGGATGCTTACTAAGAGTTGTAAGTACATCAAATTTGTAGCACCCCACTCCCGCAAGACCCGAACCCGATATCGACGGTGATATCCGAGCCCGTGACCCGCAAGGGTGGCAT
>JANZLH020000414.1:1205029-1219067 GCA_026770325.2 Erythroxylum fimbriatum
CCAAATTTCAGTATTGCCATCAGTTGGGATTGGAGCCCTCTCTGCTAGAGAAGCAGAGGGAAGAAGTCTCGTCTCTAGTGGGGAGAAGGTAAATGTTTTGCATGCTCCCATCTCTTGCTGTTATGTGGTTGCTTTTTTTCTTCTTCTGCTGAGTGTGTCATTTGTGTAAGATGATAAGAAGGTAAACAGTCCTGCATGGGCCCATGTCTTGTTGTATTTGCTGTAATATTACTTGCTGTTTTTGTGGTTGCTTTTGTTTCTTCTGCTGAGTGTGTCATTTGTGGGATGATAACTAGGGGAGGTCATCTTATCCCCGTATACTGTATAATTAAGCAGCCTTAGGTTTGCCCTGTTAATGAGCATCTGTCTTCGTTTTTTTTAATTGTCGTTTATGTACAATTATAATTATTTGAGAGTTGAAACTGAGGGGCAAGTATATTTAGCCTGTGGTTTGACCTTCCTTTCCTTTTTCTCGAGTCCAGCATAGTCAAAAGTTACTTGCAGTTTTACAATATTGTATCACTTTGATGTTTGTATGTATGTTTGTTATGCCAACTTGATGCTATGGAAGTTACTTTACTAATTATCTGACTGTTATCTCCTGGGTTCTCTACTGCCATTTGTTTGCTAACCTAATTATTCAGACTCTGGAAAGAAACATCTAAAACAATATAAATACTTATGACATTACTGCTAGATTGCAGGAGGCACATAAGTTGCTGCAACCTGCGGAAAAAACCTTGAAGGAAATGACAATTGAATTTGCTGAGTGTCGAGTCACTTTACCTCTAGTCTTTCAGTGTGATTGATGAATAATTGGTTGGCATTTGGCATTTTAGATTTACAACATAGTTCAACTTAGCCACTTTCCCTTTTTGGAAGTTTGTTGAATTCACTTATTTGTTACTTAACCATCAGCCCCAGATAATAAGCGTTGAAGAATTCACTTATATATTATTAATAGCAATCAGAAAAATTTGTTCTTTAGAATATAATTAATTAATTAACTAATTAGTTAATTTTGATTTAACTGTTAATAATTATCATATAATAAATTTATTTATTTATTAAAAATTCGGAAAAATATTAAAATTATATAATAATATAACTGACTTAAGTTAGCAAGACATTATTGCTGCGCACGTGGGCGGCATTACCTGCTAGTCTTAATAAACCAACCACATGTGTTGGACGAACTCAATACCACTTTAAAAAATATTATTTTGGACAAATGACCGCATTCAGGTCCAGTGGTCCAACTGAGTCAAAAGTGGACATTAGAGCTGAATACGTAAAAGTAACTGTCGGCTTCACCCAGCTAATATGGGTATTGCTGCCACTTTCACCTTTGATCTTAATGCCAGGGCCTCACGATATGATTCCGAAACCTCGTCCCATGGAGGCTTTTTCTTTTAGCATGGAACCAACACAACATTTGCATGCAGATCAAGTAATAAAAAATGTTGAAATGAAACTAATTCTAAGTTATTTATGAATACTAGATTGAATTAGTTTTTTATAATTCAGCTTATTGTTTTGATTTAATTTTAGAAACCAAATATAATTAATCTATAAGTTATCTGATTCCTTTAATTTATTTGAGTTAAATGGGTTAAGTCATTTAGTAAAAATATACTAAAAGTCCATATATAAATATCTTACCACGTTACAATGAAGTTGACATTTGTTAAATGACCAATTCACTATAATAATTTACGTTATCGTGTGAGGCCAACTTAATTAGTTTTATATATTTACGAAAAGTATTTCTTTCCGTAAATGTTCCTTTGTCACAAAATTCTCAATTATAAGCCACATACTTACCAACGTTTTCCTTGTGCCACCACTCAAGGCTGTAAAAAGCTCTTAGGCATCGTTTCAATCATAAGAAACGAAACAGTGGAAAACAAATCAATGACCTAATCTGCTTTAAGACTAAAGTGGGATATGACACTGTTTTTTTTAAAAAAAAAATAATTAAGTAGGAAACCGATGTTTTAGCCGCAAAATAATAATTTGAAAAAGATTATTTGTATCTTATTATAAGATAATTCTTTCAATTACTCTTTTCAGGGACAAAGATTTAAACATGACCCACACTGTTTTCTTAGTTAATTAATCAGACACGACACGAAAACTTTCACTTTCTTTTCCTGAGAGAAAGATGACAAGAAGCTAATTGAGAACCCACATATTTGGTGTTCTATTGGTTTAAATTTGGGTCAAAGCTAGTAGGCGATTTGTAGTATAATTACAGTCTAAGATAGTTATATTTTTCATGTGTAGTGTAGTCCATCCCACTTGTAAGGTGCGCATCAACATCAACTAGCTAGCTACAGAAGTATATCAAGTCCTTTAGCAACAAACTTTCGGTAAAAGGCTTGTTTATTACTTAAGACATAAACTTATAACTAGTCACCATAAATTGTCGGACATTGTTAGAAGAAGGTCGGAAGAAAAATAGAACTTGGTTATGAATGAAGATCGGGCTTATGTTCCAATTATTACCAAAAAAAAGGAAACTTGTTCTGGTCAAACGTAGATTTCCATCATCGATCTTTGTCTCTTTAGCCTCCTAAAGGTAATGGATATCTCATTGCAACTTTTTTTTTCGTGTCATCATTACAAAACTACGTGCTTCTTTACGTAATACTCCATTAATATGTTTGTGGGATATGATGCGATCAAATTAAGGTCATAATTAAACTTTAATCTATTCTTCAATCAACGAATAGGACCAAAGGAGGAAATATAAACTCAGAATATATTAAGTAGTTTAGTCATGTGGTGCTAAGAAAGATTTAGTTACTTGTAGAATGTCACATGTCAAAGTACAAAAAATCAATATTAGCATGCTAATAATAGTGATAACTTCAATGGAAATCTCACTTGAACTATGTTAATTCGTATACTACGGCATGAACTATGAAGGGTTTGAGAATGAGATCCATGTAAATATTTTTCCAGTAAATTTTTTAAAATAAATTTAATAATACAATAAATCCGAACGATGTTTATATCTGGCCCAGACGAGTCTAACGCAATGCATGATTGAGTACATGTGGAATAGCGTGATATCTGAAAAAACATGAGTGGAATCTCATGCCTACACATACCCACAAAGAGAGTACTGGGTGATAACAGCAATGACCTCTCAATTCTCAAAAGCGAAAGCTGCAATGGAAGAAGAGAGAACATACACACGCCTAAACTATTACATCTTACATGTGGGCACCAACAAGACAAACACGTACACCCACACGATGCTTGGATTTTCGAGCTCTGTCTACTTCAAATCTTCTCCTCTTTAATTAGCCATTTCTTTAAATACTTTGGGGATCAGATCACTTCATCTACAGTATCTTGCAACCAATTCGACCAAAAATAAGCATGTACAAGTCCTTCCGGAGAGAGAGAGAGCTGGGATGTACGGGTTAGAATACCCTATTTTCGTTAGGATATTTCAACCTGTTCTCTTAAATCTGGTCATATGAATGCTTTTTAGACTGTCAAGCGATAGCTTTATTCCTTGTTGGTAGAACAGTCAGCCTTGGTTGCTGCAAAAGCCGGTCCAAAACCCAGATTCCATTTTCGTATGAACCATCTTACATCTATAAATAATGACATCATTATTATCAGTCGTGTTAATTTTTAGGTTTAGCAGAGATTACTATAGGTTTAGACAAGAAAAGCAGGGAACGAAAACCGATGACTATGAGTATGAATAGTATAGCTCGATCAATGCAATGCAAGCGTTGTCTTACGTTGGGTATTTGCTAACAAATCTATTCGAGTATCCGAAGTGTCTTTTTGCTTGGTTTTGAGTGGGATCTTGGCGTTTCCTTTGCTTAGTCGACATAACTTGCATATACAACAAATGAGTACTTGTCCTTTGTTCTTGCTATAAGCTCCATAATATATCTCTCAAACCAAACCAAACCAAACGAATAAATATGTCCACGCTCATAATTCCAAAACAACATTTTGACATCTCCTTTACCTTCTTTTTCTCTCTCACGTCAAAGTCTAAAAGAAGGGCACAAACTTAGATGTGCTCAACGGTTTTTATTGTTATGTGAGTGAGAAATAACTAACCCCGGCTTAAAATACGGGACCAGGAGACATGTGGTAACTCGAAATTGCCCAAATGGGTGATTAAAGCAACTGAGAGTAGCACTAATTACTAAGTTCATGTTTATTGGAACAATGCATTCGATACCATTTTTCAAGACCAGGAAAAATCAAATGGAACCTCTTCTATTGGCCTCAAAGGCAAGGTACTACATCGTCCCTTTCACTGTTCTTTTTTCTATTCGTTATTAGGGTTATCTGCATAAGGTGAGGACTGGAGAGAGAGAGAGAGAGAACAGGTAGAGACTATGGAGAATTGAGTCTCTTAATGCCTCATGTCTATCCATAAACTAGTGGAACTAGCTAGTAAATGCTAAAACAACTTTAATTCAACCTGTAAAGACAGCATGCAAGGATAGAATAGAGCTACTTTTTATATACCAGCGAGGAAAGATTGATAAAGATGGCTCTGATCAAATCAAACTAAAGCTCCTAAGAGATCCATGATATGAGTGCTTCTCGCACAAACTTTGGCACTTGTTAGGTAATTATAGCGGAATTCAAGATCCTTAATTCCTTATACAAAGATCAGATGTTAGCAAATAAATATCTTCATCAAGTCATTAACTTGACTGTGATCGAGTCGCTAATAAAAGAAAAAAAAAAGAACAAGATTTTGACAATTTCTTCATAACTTTAACATGAAAGCCATTTAATATGTACAAGGCGTTGATCAAACATAGCATCTTAGCTCTTCATGTCAGATATCCAAACCCAACCCAGGACCATGAACACTGATCCCTATATCTCAAAAAATGCACGTAAAATAAACGATAATTTAATTTCGAGATAGAAGCCTACCGTTTCTAACAGTGTTTAGTTTAGAAGTATCCCTTGATCCATATTCCTTCTTCCACTCGGTGTTCAAGTTTCATATTGCTTTTTACCACTGCGAAGGATCGACCTGTAGTAAACTGGAAATTCGAATGGGACATTAATCCACAAAAAAAGGGAAAAAAGAAAAAAAAAGCACCAAGCCGATAGGATAGGTTTATTCGTGTACTAATTGAGGGGGATTTAAATCACAAGAGATGACTTGCGGAGGAAGAAGTAAACCCAGGAAGATCACTCCATGCATTGCCACTCCAATACTGCTCATTTCCCCCGAAATTCCTCCATAAATTTATTCCTTCTTTTTCTTCTGTTTTAACAGGAGATGGATGAGCAACTGCACTGTCCAACGGCCTCGACCTAAATTGACCAGCGACCCCTTCACTCTCAGATGTATACAGCCCAGATGATTGGTCTAAATTAGCCAAGAAAGGGAACTGTTGTACTTGTTGTTGCACTTGTAATCTCCACTGATCAAAACCAACACCAACACTTGAACTAGTACTTCCAATATGAAACTTGGCAGATGTTACTGGCAACAGAGGCTGAATTCCAGCAAAACTCAATCCCATTCCGCCGGAATTATACTCTCCAAGATGATGTAAAGGTGGCAAAATTGGTAATTGTGGTGGTATATGGCCTATAATTTCAGTGGAGCAACCATTAGAAGTAAGTCCACTGCTTGGGCTGGACCTAGCTTTAACTGGAGACTTTGATCTGTTACTTCCTTTGCTCCTTTTATTCCTTCTACAGCCTCCACCAACCGGTACGTTCCGCAGTGCACCTCCTCTAGTCCAGTATCTTCTACAGGTCTTGCAAAAGTGTCTAGGCTGTGAGAGGCTATAATTATTGAAGTAACAAAACTTAGTTTTTGTTGATTCACATCTGGGACATTTAAGGGCTGCCTCTGGTTGTGGAATCTTGGCTAGCCTGGCCCGTTCCGCCATAGAACCAGGCCGGATAGATCCGTTGCTGCTGCCGCCACCAGGCAGAGGCGGCGGAATTTGAAGTGGATAGTTTTCACTGCCATCTCCAGTGTCTTGATTGACATCCTGCAAATAAAAAAAGTGAAGGAAGTAAACAAAATGAAGTCTCAAGCAAGCAGCTAGCTAGTATATTCAGGATGCGATTACTCAAAACAAAAAAAAGAGAGGAAAATTTCCAAAAAGAGAGAAATAGAGGAATATTACTCATCTTTTGATCACTTGGCTAGCTTTTTGTTGATTAGGTATTAGCTAGTATTTAGAGAAAGTGGAGAAAGAAATAATTTACCTCTTGCCAGTTGGGATAGACAGGAAGCGATGAGAAGACCATGGTGCCTGAGCTTTAATTCCTCTTTTGATAAAGGTTGATGGGTTTATTTCCTTTTTCTTTTCTGTGAATCACATCAAAGACGAGAGAGTTGCAGAGAAGGGAGAGAAGAGATGGAAAGATAATAAAGGAAGGATAGGGGCGGTGGTCTCCGTGTTTTCTTCTTTTATTTCTTTCTTTGTGTATAGCTAGCTATACACTCAACCCTACCCGTCCCCCCACTCATCTCTTTTTTGTTTTATTGAAAGGAATCAAAGTGAGCAAGTTTCTTAACTTGTAAGCTTCTGTTCATACTGTTTTACAGGAACAAAGTGATTAGTGGCCATGCATGTATTGTAGGGAGAAAAAGAAATGTAGTTTAATCTTTGCCATTGTCTCAAATCAGTGATTAAATAAACACAAATGAAAAAAAAAAAAAAAAACCAGGTGGGGAGTCTTGGGTGGTGGTGGGAGTAGCACCCTGCGTGAACCCGAGCATACGTCTGTTTCATGGGTCCGCCCCGCTCCATTTCACGGCGAATTTCTTGCTACTTAAAAGTGTATATCATATATGGACTACAATTCCCAAAGGCTGTTAAGTGTTTTCCTTTTTCCTTTTTGTTGGGAGTTTATTACAAGGTTCGTTTCATACAAAATTCAATAATATGGTAATTATTTTTAATGCCAAAAGGAGGGCAGTCAAATTATCAGCATTAAAGGCCATATAGATGATAATATACGACGTCTTTCATTATAAGTATGCATAAGATGACACACGTCTAAATTGTACATAAAGATACTGTTTATATTTACTATAATTAAGACATATAATCTGTAATTAATTTGGTCTAATTGGCACCACGACATATTATAATTCCCGAGATCAGACCATACAGGAAACCTCTAATGTAGATAACCAAACTTTTGTCTATAACTGATTGGGATTTATGTAGTCTAAGCCATCATGCCCACCTACGATAAGTAGAAGAAAAGGGTGGCTACCCGCGTCTGACTGCTTTCACAAAAGTGTGAAAGGAGATGAAATCTTAGTGCTGAAGAGATATTGAACCCCTCCCATAGTATGTATACTTACCACATCACGAATTTAATCCACGTACATTCCTCCCCTCGACTGAATTTTTTTAACAGTTTTTTGTGGACAAAATTTACAAAATATTATCTTTATAAATAAGTTAATATATAATATTTCCCTATATGAGTTTTAATAACTATCATATAGTTTCTCTCAAGGAGAAAAAAAGGTTGTGATTATTACATAAAGAAGAAACATCGTCACAAAAAGTTCTCTTTAAAGAAATTCCACAAATCTCACATGTTTCTTAAAGGAGGCTACAAGCCATTCCGAAGAAAGAAATGTTGGCAATTTGTCTACTTGTTCAAAAGGAGAAGTCCTTAAGGAAAACCACCAAATTGTTGGTTTCTCTGTGGCAAATTATGACATTTTGCTTGTCAATGTCCTCATAAGACAAAAGAGATATCAAACTCCTGAATTTCATTAAAGCTATTATGTCGTTCTATGATGGTCATGAAAATATTGAAGATTTCATAGAAAAACAATCCAGTGAAGATGGAGATATAAAGTTTATTGTTCCCGTTGATTCCTCTGATGAGGATGACGACTCCTTTGATATCTCTAATTCTAAAGATGACATGCTTTACATGTTACAGCAACAATAATCGTGTCTCAAGCTTATCCCAAGGTCTATTCCTCGTCCCTATGTGCAAATCCAGTTACTATTCCAAGATAAGTATGACCAGCCCATTAAAGTTATTGGGTATATGAATACTAGATCTAGCAGAACCATTTTGAAGCTCAACATTTTACCTCATGAAGCATAGAGTTCCCATGATGAGTATTTCACTGCTACTGATAGAAATAGTTTCAGGAATCAGACTAATTACCAAAAGGAAAATAGGGATTCGATTCTTCGCTGACTGTGTGGTATGGACCAAGGTTTTTGGTAGTAATATACCTGGACTAGATATTCTTATTGGAATAGAAGTCTACTGTCAGGCATCTTCACTATAATATCTACCCACATGAATCAGATGTCGTGCTAACTTCAGTTCTTACATTGACATCAAGAATGTATTTAAGCTTACTTAAGTACCACCACTATATGAAGCCCTGAGAGGCCAATTTTAAGACTACTATCTTAGGTTTCGTACACAGTTCTTCATTTCAATCCTCTATGGAAGAATGTTTCTTTCATTTTCCTTTCAAGAAGAATGAAGTTATCAATCCTACCAAGGCTACTCATCCAGGCATGAACCCTGATGATCTGAAACTAGCACAAGAAGAATGTGTTATCCTTCTTCAACAAGGACCTATTGAGCCCACTAAATCTGACTGAGCTTGTCATGTTTGTTATGTCAACAAAAATTCTAATAGAAGTAAGGAAAAAAGAGATTAGTCATTAACTATAACCTCTAAATGCTTTCTTCCAAGATGATAAATTCCCACTGTCGAAGATTAATATGTAGGTACTATTTTTAAAGGAAGATACCATCTTCTTCAAGTTTGATCTCAAAGCAGGATTTTGGAAACTTGGAACAGACCCTCAAGACAGATACAAAACAACTTTTTACATTCCAAACGCCCAATATAAATGGACTGTTATGCCATTTGGACTCAAGGTTGCCCCTTCACTATTTCAACGGGCTATAACGAAGATCTTTGAGCCCATTCCTCACAGTGCTTTGATCTACATTGATGGCATCTTTCTATACTCTAAAACCCACGAAGAGCATCAGGCTTGACTCCAAAACTTGTTGGATCTCACGAAGTAATATAAGATTATGCTCTCAGCAAAGAAGGGCCAAATCAGAATGACCCAAATATAATTTTTGGGTATGCTTTTTCATAATGAATTCTATCAGCCCGAACAACATAATGCTAGTGAACTAATGCATTTTCCTGTTGACAATCTTACAACCAAACAGGTACAAAAATTGATTAGAATTGTTAATTATATATGAGATTTCATTCTTCACGTGGCCGATTACATATTGTCTTTGTCAAAACTGGTACAAAAGAATCCACCACCATAGGAAAAGAGTAAACTAGAGCTATACAACATCTAAAGTAAGCCTGTCAACATCCATCAGCCTTAAAGATTCTTGACAAAGGTTAATATATTCTCCAGCACCGAAATGTTACTCTCACCAAAAGGTTTTCACACTATAAATTCACCATTCACATTACCAAAGGTAACATCCTAGCTGATTTCCTATCTCTTCCTTTCAATGTGATCACTACCTGGAACCATATATCTCTCCTCCTTTCCATGGCTGACTTACCTACTACTGCAAGAATAAAGAATTTATTTCCTCCAATTGCTAGTGCACCCACTATTGTTGCAAAAGTTGCATCTCTTACCCGATTGAACCTGTTTTATTATCTACCCCTTTTTCTCAACCATACCAACTTTCCTTGTAGCCCTTTTTGTTTAACCTCAAAGCACCATATCTCAATGTATTCTTTCTTAATGGTACGCTTTTCGAGAATACATTATGGTATCTCTGGGCTTTTTCTGCCCTTTACGCCTGTGATGTCACCTTACCTCCTTTACAGGTCTAAGTGGTCGAGATAATAAAAGTTTTCTGTTATGGGCTTTTCTTGAGAGGTATCGACTACTAGAACAATGGAGAAAACAACTTGCCATAGTTATTGAACAACATCGATATTTTCTATTTTAAAAAAATTTGTACATATTTTCTATTTTAAAAACATATGTACAACCATGACTTTTTAATTGAACATGATTTCTGTTTTAAAATCATAGCGCTAAACCTCCTGCAACAATCATTTTAATGTAAAGGATATAATAGTCATTTATTATAGATTCCATTCCATTCCATCCATCTTTTAAACAACATTTCACTACATTACATTATGAATCCTTCCATCTCTTCCAAATAACTTTTCGCTATATTACATTTCATTCCATTATACACAGTTCCGTTCCGTTCTGTTCCCTTACATTCCATTTCATTTAATTAATTAGCATCCAACCAAACAAACCATAAGTGTACAATAGTAAGTATTTAGAAAAGGCCACTTGAAAACATAAAACATGGCCAACGATAATGGAAATACGTATAAAATCTTTGTTTTGATAGATTGAATTTCCATTGTCTAGTATATTTCGATATTTAATGTAATGATACCAAGTTAGGATATATCTTCAAGACTCTGGTTTTCATACTGGCACAAGAAAATGACTTTAAAGCTATCGTCATGTTAGCTTACTATGTTCTCCATTTGGAGCATTTCAACGTCAACGTAATAATATTCATCTTGTGTTTGGACATTCATGCTTAAAATGTTGGTTTATGCTTTATAGCCAATCGCTTTCGTTGTAGTTTAGCGATAAATTATTTAAAGGTATTCTTTATCTTATACATGTTTAGATGTATATGATAAAGTTCATGAAATAATTGTATATTGCAAATGAAATTATAATGAGATTATAATTATTAGATTCATATTACATCTATGTATTATTCCTAAATTGTTTCTAGTCATTGTTTTTATTAAGACTAGACATTAATATAATGTAAAAAGATTAGCACACGTTATGTTTTACCTTATGAAGGAAGTAGTCAATCTTATAGGCTAAAGTATAGAGATACTTAAACAAACATGTGGATGCTTGTTAGAGAACAAGTTTACTGAACAGACCCAACATGTGAAATCTATTTGAAACATTACTTGTATATTTATGGAATTCTCATTGTGATGATTTTATAAGTGATCCTTTGACTTGAGGTTATCAAACTTATCTTGTATAGAGATTGCTATGTTTTGATACTTTTTATGACCTATTTAATCATGGGTCACTTAATCGGTAGTCATTGGATGTAGCATGAACTATATGGAGATAATTGTATGATCAAGATATAATTCATCACTCTAAAGTAATTAGAGAGAATGTTTCATTGTTCTCGATTAGTATTGATTCGAGAATCCTTGCAAGGTAAAATGACATTTTGTAAATATTTTACAAATGTTATTAATTAAATCAATAGCTAACGCGCGGAGAACTAATATAATTAGACTCAAAATAGAATAGACATTAATTTCATACTCTATGTCTATTCAGAACATTGTATGACAAAAGGAATGAATTATATTGAAAAAGCATGCACAGAAAGGTTAGTCAAAACCACGCTGATATTTCTAAATATTTAGTTGGTCATGACGCATTGCTAGACGTTAATCTTGATCTATGATTATAAATTGTTTAATTAAAGAATTAAAAATAAATTAAAAGGAGTTTTGATTTATCTAATTTTAATTATGAATTAGAATTAGAATTTATAATCATTGCTAACGTATTTGGGAACCTAATAGGTCTCACATAAAGAACGAGTTGAAGAGAGCAAAGTTAATCTAATCAAGTTGGGCTTGAATGTAAAGTTTGAGAAACTTTTTGATTAAATATATTTAATAAACAAAGATCAATATGAGATATTGAATTTAATTTAGGAATAATTGGTATTTAGTTAGAATTATTTGTAATTCTGATTAAAGTTTAACTGAAATTTTTAATTTCAATTAAATTACTAAAATGGCCAAAACTTATTATAAATAGGTTTAAGCTCTATAGAGCTAGCATTTCTTGCTTAATCCTCTCTGTAAGAGTTACAGAGTTCTCTCAACTCATTCTGTGAATACCGTAAGAGGCTAGACATTTATGCTACTACGGTGGTTGAAATGAATCGATTTCAGGAACGGTTCGAGGGATACAACAAGATAAAGATCAAGCTTCAGAATAAGGTATGAATTAAGTTTCTGTTTTATTATAATTTGTGTTAATCGTTTTATAGAATTAAAGAGATCTTGATTTTCAAGAAATCAAAGGTTGCGAAAAAGTTTCATAATTATTCTGCTGCGGCCGGGATCAGATCCCGAACTAGTTTCCCAACATAAAAAAAATATTGTTTTCCTTCATTTTGTACGAGAGAGTTGTATTACGATTTTACATGTAAGCTTAATTGTACAAAAAAATCTTGGGCATATGTGAGGCAAGAAAATTAATCAAGAAAGCTTAGGCTACTTGGTTGTGCTATAACTTATAATGCATGGATCAGTGACTCAGGGTGATCGATCATTCAAGGAGCTTGGAATGTGTCGTACCTAAGTGGTGGTATAGTTGGTCATAATTTTATGTAATTAGTAGCAAATTATAAAAGTGAGAAGAGAAGAGTACAACTTAAATGAAGCAGGTCTAGCAAAATCAGGCCTTATGACAGCCATACCTTATGTAAAGAGAATGAAGAAAACTACTTGAAATGAAGGAACATTAGTGGATCCTCATCCAAGCTTCTTTAACATGGTCGGCAAGCAAGGACACAGTAACCATTTGGATAATGACGTATAGGAATTAAAGTTGAATTTCAATTTTTAGTATTTACTATAAGTGGCTAAAATTGTTATCTGAAAAAGAAAACATGATTGATGATGTTGTCCCATATATTTTCTTTTCTCCGGTCAAATAAGAGTCTACCTGCAATAAACCAATTTTCGTTATTCTTCCACAAAAATATTAAGCGATAAGGTTGTTGAAAACCATTGCTGTTCATCACCGCTTAGTAGCAAAAGGTGATCATTGCCATTATCGTGCCTAAGAAAGCTTCTTTATGGCCTGAGTCGAAGTCGGTAACTCAATCTCAATCTTTAGTTTCTAGGTCCCAGGCTAAGCTTCTGTCTAGGTGAGAGGCAATGAGTAATACTAGCCATAGAGGTGGACGTGATTATAGTTATAAACTTTATAGTTGTGGTAAATACGATTATGATTCCAATAATAACAATGTACTCAACAATGCTGAAGCACCTATAGGTCGAGAAATCATTGAAGATAGAAATGTGAGGCCTTCTCATTGGCATAGCTCTAGTGGTTCTTATGGTGGACACGGTGGTGGTCATTATGGAGGCTTTGATAATGTAGAGATTGGGGAAAGCAAGCACCCTTCCTAGATCTTTGAATGTGAAAGTGAGACAAGACACAAAAATAAAATAAAGATTAAACTTTTAAGGGTTTCACATTAGTCATTGATATAGTTAACATAGGTTTTTTATATAAAAAAATTGCCTGTGTTGGCGCAGTTGACAGGGTTATTCTAAATATTTGTAAAACATTATGATTTTGTTTTGTCGTCATCAAACGCTAAAATATAACTCAAAATTTGACTAAAATGTCGAGGGACAAAATGTTGGACACCGATAATATGTAGAAATTTCAGAATGATAGATGTATTATGTAAATAACAATACAAATATGGTGTCTTCCCCCCCATCCAAATCGAAGCGCTTTGGCTTTTCGAGTGACTAGTGACAGTAAAATCGATCGAAGTATTCAGACTAATAAAAGGAATCAATTCTTCTATTTTTGTTTTCGTGTGTCACTCTGCACTCTTCTCCATTTATTCATTTACTAATGTTAATTAGGGATGACAGTAGGTTTTCAACCCTATTAATATCCGCACTACCCAACTCAATGGATTTGAATATGGGTAGTAAATTGTAAAAACCGATAGATATAGATATGGATATGGGTTGAGTCATAAAAAATGGATATGGATATGGGTTGAGTCATAAAAAATAGATATAGATATGGATAGAGTAAAACCTGAACCATGGATACCCATATCCTACCCGTTTTTTATTAACTCTATTTTTTCTATTTTTCTTGAATATTTATGGTTAAATATAATAAAATATTAAAATTTTATACGAAGAAACAACTTTAAAATCTCCACT
>JANZLH020000414.1:1219167-1229295 GCA_026770325.2 Erythroxylum fimbriatum
GTTAATTAATGCATAATACGTCAATTATAATCATATGTTTAATTTAGATATAGTTAAAAATATATCCAAACAAAAGTATTTTTTTATTTTTATGTTGCCAAACAGTCTACTGTATAAAGCTCTTTTAAAAAAGCTGTTTTTTAATTGACAGCCAAACAGTAAACTAACTTTAAAAAAAAGCTCTTCTCAGAAAAGCTCTATTGATAAAAGCTCTACTGATAAAAGCTCAACCAAACAGACTCTAAATTTGACTTGTCAATGCAGATCTTACATTGTGTCTTGACAAAAGTGATGGATTGGGTGAACATTATGTGTGTGTGACATATATTATACGTGTCCTCTTAGCGAACATTACATTATATTGGTTCCAGGCAGAAATGAACATCCTTTCGTTTTACATTTATAATAGAGTGAAAACTTGAACATTCCTCCATTTATAACGGAGTGAGAAGTTGGAACATTTCTTTTCCCTATATCTATTACGTCTGCACTGCATCCACCAAGGGCAAGGTAAGCCAAGCTTCGCTTGGTCCATTGTTTCTTAATTATTCTAACTGTCTGTCTAATTCTGTATCATAAATTAGTATGTATTTATTTTGAACGTTACATCTTATAATTATTATTTGAAGTCATAACTGAAAGGATGCAATTTTATTATCTCTACCAAAGAAAAGATGTCAGACATTCATCTTCCAAACTACCAATTCCAAAGACCACAACGGCAATTGGGTTCTGTAAAGATATAGAGTCCAGTGGCTGGCGATGGATCTGTTTAGGCCTAATCATAATTGAAAAAAGCATGCCTATGGCTATGGGGTATGGGCTTTCTTCAAGCAGCTTAGCACCAATTTTTCCTAGTTAGAAAGTCACCAAGTCATTCGTCTTCAAACCTCAGCTCTCTAAACTACTTCTACTTGCTCTGTTCAACTCATGGCTGGATCTAAAACTTCACTGGAGCTCGACTATGTATCATCAGAAGACGACGATCTCTATCCTTTGCAGTCGCCGTCCACCACGTTTGATAGAGATCAACACTTAACATTCTTGCAGATGATGTATCAGATGTTGCCGTATCATTACCAAACGCAGGAGATCAATCGTCTCACACTTGCCTACTTTACCATCTCTGGCCTTGACATTCTCGGCGCTATTGACTGCGTAAGTCCTTTCTTCATAGCTTTGTTTAACTCTCTCAGTCGCTTACCCCTTCCCTTTTGTTACTGAGAAAATATTGGAATTTGATTTCCGAATGCAAACTGGCACTGTTTCAAGTATGTAATAATCATTTAGATGACTGCAATTCGATGATTCAGTTAGTTTATATCACTTAAACGCATTTCTTGATAAGGAAGTTTGGAATTTTGAACCTTTTACGTGGATCTAGACGGAATCTATTGCAGTAGCCAGTTATAAATTTTTTACTCTATGCTTAAATTTACTGATTCTTGAGTTAAGAAGTGATGCAGTCCTGATGGTTTTTGTTTTATAGGTTGACAAGCATGCTGTTGCTAATTGGGTTCTATCCTTCCAGGCTCGTCCTGCGGATAAAGATGAATTAAGCAATGGTATAAACTTAATTGCCTGTGGTTATTGTCTGATTTGATTGTTTGCAATTTTAGCATTATATGTTTCTCTTGCATAGATTTCATGCGGAATATTAGTGTTGTTGTGCTTCACATTTATATGTATTGTCTTTAATTACTGATAATAAAGGATTAAAAACCAGCTGTTAACTACATGCAGGTCAATTCTACGGTTTTAATGGTTCCAGATCTTCTCAATTTCCCCCAAACAATGATGGGGTATTGTGGAATTGAACTGGTCTATGGTTTCCTGCTTGTACCTACATTTTATCATTTTCCTTTTGTAATAAAGGAAACTGCTTTAAGTTCTTCGGTAACTGTAACCATAACTAGTCCTGTTTGATCTGGCTTAGGTTCTGATTCATAACCATAGTCATTTGGCTAGCACTTATTGTGCGATAGCTATACTACAGACTATTGGCTATAATCTGTCAAATTTGGACTCCAAATTGATATTGATGTCAATGAGAAACCTTCAGCAGCCTGATGGAAGGTATGCTTTAAGGTCTCCAACTATGTAATCAGCCTTTTTTATGTATCGACATACTATCTTTTACCTTTAATCTCGTTTCTCTCTTTAGCCAAGTGTATACTTTTGATATTGTCATAACATGTTTAACTAGTGCTAGTGAAAAAAGTTGTATAAGCTAGTAAAACATATGGATCAGATCAGACGAAAACTTCAATACCTTTCAGTTGATGCTATGCAGTGAATCTATTGTGATCTATTACTTCAATTTTGCAGTTTTTTGCCTGTTCATATTGGAGCAGAGACTGATCTTCGATTCATATACTGTGCTGGTGAGAATCTAATTTGTGATGGAACTTTTGATGTTTAAAACTGATGTAACATTCTTAAAGCTATTTCTTCTCAGTGGCCATCTGTTTTATGTTGGAGGATTGGAGTGGCATTGACAAGGAGAAAGCAAAGAATTACATCTTGAAATGCCAGGTTACGGTTTCTTTCTGGTCCAATCTTAAATTATTTCCATTTAGCCCCCTTATTTTCCCTTTTGCTCTCTTAAATTATTTCTGGATTCACTTCATGTTCTCTTCCATTGAATCAACTGTTCTATGAAGAGTTCTATTTAATTATGTATTGGTCTTTTACAGTCCTACGATGGTGGCTTTGGGATGGTTCCTGGTTCTGAATCTCATGGTGAGTTGAAAAGCCAATGTGTGACACCTAGCATGTGCTCTAACTTGTACATGTAGAGGGTAATGTCATAATTGGGGCATACATACAATCTATTCCCCTTAAGAGTGCTTTCATTCTTTATTACTCATATTAGTTCTTTCTACTAGCTTGATTATTTCAATGTTATTTACCTATGACGTTCATTTTAGTTGACAGGTGGTGGAACATTCTGTGCTGTTGCATCTCTTCGTTTAATGGGATTTATTGAAGATGATCTTCTGTCTAAAAGCACATTATCTTGCATTCTAGACATTCCATTGTTGTTGGAATGGTGCTTGCAGGTTGATATTATTCTTTGTTCTACTACATCTGCAGATTTTATAAAAGCTTGAAACACCGGACCAGAAAACCATGGATTTAAGAATTCAGTAAAGAAACATGCATGGATCTTTGATATCTAAAGAGTGTTTCAAATTATTAGTTGCCAGTTGCTAGTTGCTTTCTGAGCTTGTATACTTCATTACTATAGGTTTTCCTTGGTGCAGTTGTTAATATAACTAAAATCTTATCTGCCTCAGAGGCAAGCAGCTGATGGAGGATTTCATGGTAGACCAAACAAGCCTAGTGACACATGTTATGCATTTTGGTAAGTGCAAGAGTATCTTGAGGACATTTTATTCAGTAGTTTGAAGTTTTTCTCAATGCGAGTGCTAATGGCGATGCATCTCTACAGGGTTGGTGCAGTTTTAAGGATCTTAGGAGGTCACGAACTGATTGATGGCAAAGCATTGCGTGGATTTTTGTTAACTTGTCAATCTCAGGTGCTAATGCCCATCCACCTTGCATGTGGTTGATATGTGACTACTTAAATGAATTCAGTAGGTGTTGATTTATTGAAGTAATGATATATTCAACCTTTAAAATTATTGAAGAACTCCCATAGATCAAAGCTATAGGTTAGTTTCTCTACAACAACTAATAGAAACGGAACCAAAAGAGAAACATGAGGCTAAAGTGCGGTTGTGTTTGTGCTTTAGTCTGTTATGGGAATTGTATTGTATTTCTTTCTTGACATATTTCTTGGCTCTCCAGAAATTATTAGGATTTTTATTGAATCCTGACTTCATTCTTGTAATTGTTCTTGCACTAGTATGGCGGTTTCAGTAAATTCCCAGATGATCTACCTGATCTGTACCATTCATATTATGGATACACTGCATTCAGTCTATTGGGAGAACCTGGCCTTAATCCCCTTCTCGTTGAACTGGGGTTGACAAATGTTGCTGCCTTGGCAGGAAACTGACACAATTTTCTTTCTTTGATTTTTCAAATGCCACCATGAATCTGCCGTGTCAGATTGTCAGACTGTTGCTCGTGTTCTCTACTTGTGCGAGTCAAGTATATGTAATTTACTATGTCTGAGTGCAAATTGCAACTTAAGATGGATGTGTATTTTGAGCAAATTAGATCTCTGTAAACGTTTCATACTCTCATATCAGATGCTTAGTCTTGTGCGAGGGTGTGGGTGTTACGTGAATTATGAACGTGAGATGTGGAGGAGTATAAGATCCTCTGTCTAATTGAAATATATCATTGGTTTTTTTTTAAATTTTAAGTACTATGTTACTCTTCCAAAATTCGTGGCATATGAGTCAAGCCGACCCCAACCGACGTCCTCTGTCATTTTCTTTTCAACACTAAAGAAGCAATCCTCTCACCGTCTCGTCTCTCTTCGTCACTTTCTTACACCTTGTAATATCCAGATTTCCTAATCTCACCTACATCAAATTATGCGATATTTTTGGATGATTACATTATTGAGCTAAATTGAGTAATGAACACATTCTCTAATATAGCCTTCTGTAATTTTATCTCAGAATTAGGGATGAAGATGGATCATGAATGACGATGAAGCATGTAGCAATAATTTAAAAAAGTTGATATTATAAATTTATAGGTATTCTCAAGGTTGTAAATGAGAAAAATATTCCCAGAATTTTGGAGGATATAACAACCTAAGTAAGATTATTCTAGCGACGTGATGTTTACTTTGCAAGTAATTATAATCTCTTGATTTTGTAATATAGTGTAGCTTTTTTCTTTTGCATTTCAATATCATTTATTGTCTCCACAAACTTGCTTTATATAAACGTGTATCAAATTTCATTCTTCATTCTTCCGAACTGTAATTTCTTGCACTTGCACAGCCGTGCAAGCTAAGTCACGGCTACGACTTTTCTTCGCCTAAAATTAACGTGTTCTGAAATTAATATGTTGAAGGAGAAGAACTAGGATGTGACAAATTGAAAGGGTTAAACAGGCAGATGAGGGATGTATATCTTTTATATGGGTATCTCCTTAATCTTCTAAAGATGGTGTGATAAATTTTGCCTTCATTAACCTATATTTTTCCTCTTCTACGAAACAAAACATGTCACCAAGGTGTGGAAGAACAACAACACTTTTGTGGAAAATACCAACTTCAAATTTTGTCAAAATAAAACGATTGTTGTGCCAATCAATCAAAATTGCATTTTAAATTAATTAATATAATTATTAGTATAATGTAACGTTAGCATCAAATATAATAATTGAAATTAAGAAATAAATGTAAAAAAGAGTGGATATTAGCGGTAAAATTTTGTTTATTTATTTATTTATTTATGCATTAACCAATTAAAATGAAAATTTAAATCATTATTGTATTAATAGCAAATTACAAAAATACAATATTAATATATTCATTACAAATAATACAAGAGTACCATAATGATGATGACTGTAAAAGATAATTGTGTTATTCATAGAAACAACAAATGACTGTTGTGTGTCATTTGCAAAGCAATCTTTATTTTTCGCCCATCTAACTTGTTTCTTTCTGCACTTGTTTGTTGTCCGATTTTCATATCTTTTAAAGTTTTTTCCCCTTCTCACAAAGTAAATTAACTTTTTGTCATATTTAGTGGAGTAAAGAAGTAGAAGATGACATCAATGACAGGGGAAGAAAGATAATATTTTGATGAATTTCAAGTATCTTCTTATGTAAGTTTTGTTTGTTTTTTCATCTATAGATTTTCTTACTTGTTTTTTATTATCATCCACTCTCTCTGTATCTCTATCTCTAAGCAATTCTTGAGGGAATGACTCAGCAGACCCGAAACCAACTTTTTGTTAATGCCCCCTTTGATGTCTGCCTCTTTTGAAGTCTTTATAATATGACTCTATTACTGATCCATTTGCATCTTGGAAGACATCATTTTGTTAATTTACTTTTATTATTAAATTTAATTGGAGAGATATAAGCTACTTTAGTGCTTGCCCTAGTGGTTCTTCAACTGAAGATAGTCTTTATGCTTTTCTTGAAGGTAAGTTTTGAAGATATTTTGATTCTTTTCATGCATGGACATCATTTGTTTCTAACTTCTTTTGTTTATGTTTATAGTTTCTGTTTATACATCTATGTGAGTGATAATTAATGTATAATGTTAGATTAGTTAATTTGAAATATAAACATTTCATTCCAAGTTTATTGGTGATAATATTAACTTCTGGTTAAGACCTTTTAAAGTATATTATTCATTTACCGGGAAGAATTTACGAATGTTTTCAGGTGTGTGTTAGGGAGAATATGAGAACATATAACTGCACGACATGAAATCTTTCATTATCCAATCACTTTTATGTTATAGGAATTAAATAAGGTATGCAGAGCAAATTAAATACCTCCCAATATTTTGTGAACACTCCTTTTTCGTTGTATTAATAATTTTATTTGAAAACAAAGCAATAATGATACTTCGTTTGTGAATTTGACAGGTGTAGAAATAGAAGGTAGATTTACTCCATACCATCGATTAGAATATGAAATTGAGGAGCAGTATCATAAGAATGATATTGGCATTTACAATGAAAGTAGTAATATGAATTCAACTGATTTGGTGGAGAATTCGAACAAAGTCCACTCATTTATTCCAAGAGAGTTAATACCAAAAATTGTTATGGAGTTTGAGACAGAAGAAGAAACTTATCAAGTTTATTTAATTTATGGCAAACATGTCGGCTTTAGAATAAGAAGAAACAAAAGTCACAAAGATAAATCTAGTAAATTGATTTGTAGGCTTTTTTGTTGTAGTGGTGAAGGTAAAAGGATGCTTGATAAAAGAGATGTGTATGTAAAAGCTCCACGTTCAGAAATAAGATTTGGTTGTGAGGCAAGAATGAAAATTAATAGTATGAAAACTTGAAAATTTCAAGTGATTCAATTTGTCGAGGATCACAATCACTATCTTTTAATTCATAACAAAACACATTTGCATAGAAGTTACAAAAATATATCTTCAGCTGCAGCAATGCAAATTCAAATGGCTAATGATGTGAGAATTCCATCAAAAGCATCCTATAATCTTATGGTGAGACAAGCAAGTGGGAGAAATAATCTTGGTTTTATTCTGGAGGATTACAAGAATTATTTAAGATCTAAAAGAACAAGAGATATGGAAAAGGGAGATACAGGAGGCATGTTAGAATATTTGTATAAAATGCAATTTGAAGATCCTAATTTCTGTTATGCCATTCAAGTGGATGAAGATGATTTGATAACTAATATATTTTGGTCAGACGCAAAGATAAGGAATGATTAGTTAGACTTTGGTGATGTTGTCTGCTTCGATACTACTTACAAGAAAAATGGTAAGAGTCATCCACTTGCTTTATTTGTAGGTGTGAACCATCATAAGCAAACAACAGGTTTTGGTGTTTCATTACTATATGATGAGACTGATCTTATATTTGAGTGGTTGTTCAACACATTTGCTAGAGCCATGTTTGAGAAAAAACCTAGCTATTCTTACTGATCAGGATGAGGCGATAACAAAGACATTAATTCAAGATAGCCTGAAGCTCATCATCGACTTTGTATTTGTCACATTTATTAAAATGCCGCAATCCATTGAGTGGTGTTTTTTCTCAATTTAAAGATTTTTTTCGAGATTTCAGCTCATGCATAAATGACTTTGAAGAAAAAGAAGATTTTTCCAATGTATGGAATAAGATGCTGCAAAAATATGAACTTCAAGATAATGATTGGTTGAAACGTATGTTTCATATAAAGGAAAAATGAGCTTTGGTTTATGGACACCAAATGTCTTGTGCAGATATGACCATCACCCAAGGAAGTGAGAGTATGAATAGCATTGTAAAAAGGTACATGAGTTATTAGCATAACTTTTTACAATTTTTAATCACTTCCATAGGATTATTGATGATCGTCGATTTGATGAGTCAAAAGCTGATTTTAAAAGTAATGTAAGCACTCCAGCATTGTCAGCACCTGTTTAAAATTTAAAGCATGCAGCTATTATCTACACAGAAGTGTTTAAATGTTTTCAAGATCAATGGAATCATTATCATGATTTTAGTTTTTATCTCTACGGTGAAGATGGTATAGTTACAAAATATGAAATCACTCTTGTAGGGAAGAGCTACTCTAATATGGTCACTTATGATTCATCAAATGATGAAGTCCATTATAGCTGTTAGAAGTTTGAGTTTGCTGGCATTTTATGTTCTCATGGCATCGTCAGACATCCCATTAAATCGAAAAGTGTCGCATATCTTCACAAAATTGACAAGATGGGCATTAGGATCATTAGATAACCCATAGAGCTGCACTTTACTCTGAAGAATGTTGAGGAGTGTCGGCTTGATCTCCAAATTGTTAGCTTGAATCGTTGGCCTTGCAACTCCTTGAGGACTGAATCCTAGTCTCATAAAGTCCATCAATGTCCTTTCAGCCCCTCCTTGTTCTCCTTCTTCTGCCATATTTCTTTGTATAATGTCTTGGTGCTTCGCTCTTCTTAATTGTCGTTCGTGCCTTGTGATAGCTACTAACTCTTCTTCACAAAATTCAGTATTCCTTCACACGTTCCTTGCATTCATGCACCTGCAAAGATACAAGAAAAAGTATCAAAAACTCTTAAATCAAAGTAACCCAAACTAAATAAGATGCTAAACAATCAATCACCAGCGACGGGACCAAAAACTTGTTGAGTGCAAAACACACTACTAATCTTACACTCAAAACTGCAAGTATGTGGCTCGTACTTGTAGTTGAAATTGGACATCGATCGCACGAGGGTTGTGTTTAGGCACCATGATATGTGTTTAATTGTCGATATTTTTAATTATTTACACTTAGCAATTATTGACATAAAAATGCTTAAGATACTCACTTTAATTTATATTTGATTTTAGGTACAATTTAGGAGTAAAGAAATTAAAGTGAGTCGGAAGCATTAAAGTTGGGTCATTTTTTGAAGATTTATTATCTATTTGCTTTTATGGAGGAAGAAGAAAAAAATAACAAAAAGCAAGAGAAATAGAAAATACATAAGCATGAGCAGTGAAGACACAAGCAGGGATTTAAGAAGAGTTGCATTTTAATTGTCAACATCAATTAAATCATTGGTGATTTAAGAGGAGCAGCTGGTGAGCACGAAATAGGCGTGACATAGGCGCAGCCAATGGGGAGACACAATCAAGTGGAGACATTTTAATTGGGGAATTAATTTACTACAGAAAAAAATCAATAGCCAAGCAATAGGAGCGTGAAATCAACGGTGAAAAACGCTGGAGAGCAAAAATTAAAAATATGGAGGGACATGCAACCGTAGGACGCTACAGCCAGCTGTAGAGAAAAACGCGCACAGTGGAAAACAAGCAAAAAATCAATTAGTGTGAGGGAGGCGCAAAATCACGTAGGAGGGACAGCGCATAAACGTAGACAGTGGACGCTTTCATAAGTGACGCAAATCATTCAACAGTAGAGATATAAGCTACAGTCGGAGGAAAAATAAATCAGCTAGGAGCGCAGACGCGAGAGGGAGGCAACAACCTAACAGACGCGAGCATCAACAAGAAGCAACATTTATTTGTCAAATATCACAACAGGAAAAGCTACAGTGGGCAAGCAGCTACAATGACATTGAGAGGAGCTTAGGCAGTGAAAGGGGATTTCTTGTTAGGGATTTTTGATTGACGATAAAATGGAGGATGAAGTATTTTTTTGGGAAATACTCATGAAGGGCTAAACATTCCGATGCTAGTTCGGAGGTAACATCGACGCCGACGACCCGGGTTAAGTATTTTTTTAATTAGTTTACTATTTCTTTCTCTCATTATGAATTGATTATGTTATCCTATGTTAATTAATTTGGGTATTGTGTATGGATAATTAGATTTTTGTTATTATTCAGTTATTTGTGTATAGACCCATTGATGATTTTAATGCGTTCATTGAATCATTAATTTCAAACCCATTGCTAGAATTTCGATATAATCCGTAATTGTTATGTTGAGATTCATGTGTAGCGACTAATGATTCGTAATCATTAGGGATAACATGACCTA